>SCLG01000050.1:841635-852871 GCA_004367875.1 Oikopleura albicans
TTAAGGACTGTATATGAGAAATTGTACTTTTGTGATGTTATTCGAAGTTAATCTACAGTCCTTAACCATTTATCGGACGCTTTTTTGGCCAAATTGGGATCATTCTAATAAAAAAATGACCTCTTTTGTGACGATGCTCATTTATCGGACGCTATTTTCGAGAACCGAAAACGTCCGATAAATGGTTAAGGACTGTATTAGTTTTGCGCAATTGGTACATTCCGTACTCTCAATACGGACGTTTTTCTGAAAAAAAGTATCCCCAAAACGTCCGTATTGGAAGTAAGGGCTGTAGTTGTTCTTTAGTATTAATATACAGTCCTTCACCATTTATCGGACGCTCATTTATCGGACGCTTACCCATTTATCGGACGCTTTTATGGCCAAAATGGGGTCATTCTAATAAAAAAATGACCTCTTTCGTGACGATGCTCATTTATCGGACGCTATTTTCGAGAACCGAAAACGTCCGATAAATGGTTAAGGACTGTAATTACAAATTTGACGCATTATTGTAGCGAATTTAACGTCAGTTCCTATGAGCAGTTCATTCTAATTGAAGGTGAATGTTAGACTGAACAAATTTAATTGAAACAATATTAGGCCAATTTTATTCTTGTGGCAACAAATGCAAAATAAAACAAAAATGATAACTATCAAACGTATGTTCACTAGAATCTTTAGAATGGAGAAAATCTTGGTAAAGCAAGTTCCCGCCCATATTAAAGGCATGGCTTTCCCAAAGCGTCAACCATGGACCCCAAAAGGTAATACAGGGTGTAAAACGGCACCGTCTGAATCCGGATATTGTGTTAAAAACGGCCTAATAAATATGGAATCATGGACCCCAAAATACGGCCGTAATGGCACAATCACTTTTTGACGAAAAAAGCGGCCGTAATGGGAGTAAGGACTGTATATATGTTATAATATTATATGTTATAGGTTGTGAGGTGCACAATGTGCACTGCACATTTGTACATTTATAAAGTCAAATACAGTCCCTACTCCCAATACGGACGCTATCTTCGGGGACTGTACTACAAGGACCTTAAATTTAAGGTGCATTTGCATTTTCAAAACCACCACCCCTGTAGGTTTTGAAAATGCAGTTAAGGTCTCTGTAGTACAGTCCCTACTCCCAACAAGCACGTTTTTGATACTCGTGTATTTTTTCACTATAGTATGCTCAAGTGTTGCTTGGGATTTCAGCGAATCCCGTTTTTACGTAATTTTTTTAAGTTTATTTTTCTAAAGTTATTACTTAAGGTCAAGTCAGTTTTCTAAGTAGAAACAGTTGTAGTATATGGTAAATTCTAGAATCTATAGAATGTCTAAAATATGCATTTTGAAGGAACCTACAACTTGGTTACCTTGTAAGCTACAGGTTCCCTAACGGGAAATGGTTGGGTCTATTTTCCTGTTGGTGGATAATATCACGAAAAAAATTCAAATGCATTAAATTAAGTGTAAAATATGTTTTAGTTCCTGATTGGCCAGTTATCCCGAGAAATATTTTGGATATTGCGGCCGCCGCGGAACTCAAAGCGGCCAGTGCCGGACCAATTATCGCACCGCGATTAGACACTTGGATTCCAGTCGGCGAACCGGACAATATTGAGTTTGTCCGAATTGCCATTGAATTAAGGAGACGCAGTTAAGGGTCTCAATTTACTAAAACAAACAATAATAAGGTTATATTATAATGGTTTTATAGAAAAATCTAGAAGTTAACTTATAACTTATAAGTAGGGTAATTTTTAAGTTATAGGGCTCAAAATATCAGAGCTTAACGGTGGCGTTTATAATTTATACAGCGGGGTCTGGTTATAAGGTCACAAGGTGTGACCGTTATGAGGTCAAGTCATCTTTTTGCACTAAGTTTTTTTGAAGTATGTGTTTTGGTGAAAAAAATTTGAAATCATGTCTTTTTACGCTGTTTTGGATATTTTTTTGGGGAAAATCAAATGTTTAAAATTTTTTTTTTAATATTGATAAGGTCTTGAGTTATTTTTTTCGGGCTTGACCTTATAAGTAGGGTGCCCGCAACTTTTCTTTCCATTTTCAAAAACTGCCCAAATCAAGAGGGAGCCCAAATCAAGAGGGAGCCCTTTCTATTTTTTTGATATTTGGATCCGCTGGCACGCGCTCTTTAAGATTCATAGCAAAACAAAATTAAAAAAATGGTAGTATATTTCGAAAATTGAGGTTTTCCGTTTCCGCCTACGCGAATATCGCTGATGAACAGGGTCACCGAAAGACAATGACGAAAAAGAGGTCTCCAAATGAAAAAAACAAATATCCTAGGTGATACAGTTTTATCAGCTGAACAAAAAGTCTCATTAGAGAAAATTCGAATTTTGACCCTTAAGCGGCGCAATGGCCATTTTTTCACAAAAAAAGTATTGAAAACTGGGACATGAAAAGTGATTTTTTTTCAAATATACCACCGATTTTTTTGGATTTGTTTTTGATGCNACCCTACTTATAAGTTATAACCAGACCCCCCTGTAAGTTATAACCGCATTTTGATTTAGTCAATTGATATTATATTTATAATTTTTGACCGGAAATGGTGTCGAATTACCCATTTTTTGAAAACAATTTTGTACGTACAGTATGGAATAGTAATTGATTCCCTTTAAGACCTATCTCGGACGCGGAAGCTGACGTCATCGGTGGTTACTAACCTTCTGTATACTATTTGCCTTATATTTATTTTACCATATTTGTGCTAGTCTATCCTAATCGATAGGATAGGTTGTGTATGTCGTTGTCAACATTGTCTACATTCAATAATAGTGACGGTTTATTGTTATAACGGTTTCATCTGTTTCACAAAATTTACAGGGGGTCTGGTTATAAGGTCAAGTCAGCTTTTTTTTGCACTAAGATCAAGTCAGTTTTTGCACTAACCTCAACTCAGCTTCTTTGGGAAGCTTGTTTTTAGGGAAAAAACTTCAAAATCATGTTTTGCACGCTTTTTTTTTTTTTGAATGAATACCTCCCCCCGCTCGCACCTCTTTTTCTATAGTATATACAAATCATGTCTTTTTACATTTTTTTTTATAAAATCATGTCTTTTTGCCAGCACTAAGGTCTTATTGTGAAAAAAATATTTCAGATGGTTATAAGGTCATGTCAGTTTTTACAAAGAGCATTAAGGTCAAGTCAGTTTTGGGTTTTGACCTTATAACCAGACCCCCCGTGTCAAATTCGTTACTTTCTTTTTTCTTTTCTAGCATTTTTAGGGAGTGATTCCACAAAAACAAAAAAATAAAAAAAATAGGGGCGGTGGTTATAAGGTCAGCCATTTGTGCCGTTATAAGGTCAAGTCAGTTTTTTTCACAATAAGGTAAAGTCAATTTATCTGAGAAGCATACCTCTTGGGAAAAAAAACTTTAAAATCATGTCTTTTTAAGCTTTTTATGGATGAAAAAACGTTTCAGAAGAAATTAATGTTTTTTATTAGCCCTGTAAGAATTATGTGTACCATTGTAGATTGGCCAAAACAATAATAGACGAATATTTTATTAAGATAAGTTTGAATTGGAAATGTTGGACGCCATTTGTTTACGTGTAATGAAATTGACGCTATATGCGGCGAAAAACGAGGAAGATCTCCCAAAATCCTTGCTTTATCTCCAAATGGCCCAAGATATTCGTGATACCAAAAAAGTGCGCAAAAGAATCAAAATAATTCAGGCTCTCATGGATAAAAATCTCCAGGTTGAAAGCCCACATGAAAGCTCTGATGAAAGCCCAGATGAAAGCTCTGATGAAAGCCCGTTGAGTACACGATTCGGATATTTAGCTAATTTAGAGCAAGTCAATGCTCAGCAGCGAGCTCGTATTCGAGAATTGGAAATCAGGCTTAGAGCGAAAACCGTCTGTTTAGAGCACGTAAATACGAAGCAGCAAGCGCGTATTCGAGAATTGGAAACAAAAAATAAAGAGCTGGAGGAGGAAAGTAATCAGACCAAATGTCAGATTTGCTTCGAGGAGAAAATTTCCCGTGTGTTATCATGTGGCCATGTACTGTGCGAACCATGTACAACAAAAATGATCAATCTGAAAAAGTGCCCTTTCTGCAATCAAAAGCCCAATGGCTACCTGACACTCTTTATCAGCTAGATCAAATATTATACTGAAAACTTCAAGTGAAGTTGGTCTGATTACTAAGTTCATAAACAGCGTTAGTTAAATCATGTCTTTTTAAAGCTTTTTTTGACCTCCGTTTTTTAAAGTGCATTTAAGGTCAGCTTACAGGGGGGTCTTGTTATAACGTCTCAAGTTCTGACCCTTGTAAGTTCAATTTTGAGACTAAGATCAAATCAAAAAAGGAAAAATTCATGTCTTTTTTTACGTTTCTTGGACCTCCCGGGCACATTTGTTTTATGTAGATATCATATATTTTTAAACGTTTTTTCCGAGCACGAGTCGTATGGTGGAAAATTGTTTTATACGGTCGAAATCTTTTCAGTCGAATTCAGTTTTTTTTTCTCTGTACCAATTCAATCGCTGCTTTCAATACTGCAAATCATCACCTGCCAAACGAGAGATGTGTTTTCCATAGAAAATGTGCACATTAAAATATATTTATACATATAATATCTACTCGTAGAATGTCCGGTGTTTTGTACGAAGAGATCTTTGACATTAAAGATATCGACCCCGAAGGAATGAAATTTGAGCGAGTTCAAAGGATTCACGCCGAGTGTGAATCCAGTAAAATGGAACTTATTTTGGATCTCAATTCACTGCTTTACGCACCACATTTGGGAGATAAGGTAATACTACAGGGGTTGGATATGAATTCTGATTTTTTTTGATGAAGACTTCTTCATTGAAGACCATTTGGGTCTAAGTTTCCAATTTTTAGGATCCAATTAAATATCTACACGGTTTTTCGATATTGGCAGAGCCAGTCCTTACTCCCATTACGGCCGTTTTTTGTCTAAAAAGTGATTATCCCATTACGACCCCCTTTTGTCTACGGCCGTATTTTGGGGGTCCATATTATGGACCCATTTGGGGGTCCATATTATGGACTCCATAATATATAAAAAGGGCCGTTTTTTATTATAGGTTTGGCCTGAGGGAGTGGGGTACTTTCGCGACCATTTGTGGTCGCGAAAAAACCCGTTTACGAGTACTTTCGCGACCAAATGGTGTGATTAATTAAGTTTAAATTACATCTAGTCCTCAGGACTCAGAAGGACAGATATATTTTACCGGTAAAATATTACATCTAATAGTACTGAAATAAACATTTTTACCATTTTATATCGGTTTAATAACCGATAATTTATCTAAAACACTTTCAAGTTCTATAATAATATATCATATATTTTTTACCGGTACAATTTATCTGACCGGTTCGGGACCTAGCTGCGTTTGAAGCCATGAGTCTTAAGGAATATATGTAATTTAAACTAAATTAATATCTTGAATCGTCTAGCAGGAGTACACCCCACAATGAAGGCAGCAGTGAAAAAAAGTCGTCTACAGATTCTGTGTATACAGGGATATATCCATCTAGGGATTGTTTAACCAGTCTTATAAATAAGAATATTAAATTAGTTTCGTCTAATGTTGGCGACTACATTGAATGATGATGGGGAACCGGACGGGGGTGTGTACGATCCACTTTGGGAAGAAAAGGCAACACGAACGGAACCATTTGATTATATAATGCACGGATTGGTCTATCGAATTTCGGGTGATGAAGGAGACGTCACAACTCGACTGTAAGTAACAAGTTAAATACCGCAATTCTTAGCACTTGCGTTTCACTACTTTTACTAACTCGTCAGACCAGACATGATATGAACATCTACAGGGGTCTTATTTTAAGGTCTGAAGTTGTGACCGTTACAACTTATAAGTTCGTGCAGTTTTGTACACAAGTAAATATATCTAAAATCGGAAAAGTGCATCTTGTGTGAGATCTTGTCATATCTGAAAAAAAAATGAAAAATTTTTGCGTAGGTTTACGTCACATAAAATTTTATTTTCTTCAATTGCGTTACATTAGGGCTCAAATGAAAGCCCTTGATCCACTGATTACGAATATACATACGTATGTAACATACGGTATGTTTAACAGTCATGCGCATATTGGGTAGCTAGCTACCCATTTTCACTTTATTTGTGAATAAAATGAAAACGGCTTGTGATAATAAAAAACGCACAACAGATAGAGAAGAATAACAGGGCTTCAAAATAAAAAATAATAATCAAAAAAAAATACGTTCATTGTTTGGCGCGCTAGGGCAAATTGGGTAGCTAGCTACCCCAGATGCGCATGACTGTTATAGTAAACTCGACGCGCATAACTGTTAACTGGCAAAAATAGTTTTCTGGAAGATTAAAATTTTCTCTATTGTGCCCACTTTTTATGGTACTTTTTTAGGGAAGTTTATGTTTCATACGGTGGACTGTTGATGCGATTGAACGGCGAAGCAAATTCACTGAGTGAAATCAAGATTGACCAGCATGTGTATTTATTGCTACGAAAACTCTCATACTGAGCTTCTCCACTCGTTTACTGCCCTCTGCCTAAAATTTGTACTGCTTGAGAACAAACCGCATTTACTTTATCATAAATGTATAAGCCGTATGAAAAAAAAGTAAAAATAAAGATAAGATGACTTCCAAATCGAGCGTATACGGTAAATAGTAGCTTTTTCAACTGAACCAATTTTTCTCATAACTAAATTTAGTTATTGTAAATTGTATTTACAAAAGATGAGGGTTCGTTATAAGTTATAACGAACTTATAACTTATAAGCTCTTATGGTAACTTAACTTAAAGACCGCCGTTATTATATTCGGAGAGATTTTATAAATATAAAATTGTAAAAATTCACGGATTTTGAAATCAAAATCTTTATAAGCTCTTGCGGTAACTACCATCCTACCACACATCTTTTTAGTCTTTTAGTAAATAAATCATGTTATTTACATCCAACAAAACGTTAAAAAGACATGCTTTATTTTTTTTGGGCTTGACCTTATAACCAGACCCCCCTGTACTAAAAGCCTAAAAAGTTGTGGGGTAGGATGGTAGTTACCATAAGAGCTTATAAAGATTTTGATTTCAAAATCCGTGAATTTTTACAATTTTATATTTATAAAATCTCTCGGCATATAATAACGGCGGTCTTTAAATTAAGTTACCATAAGAGCTTATAACGAACCCTCAGGATGGTAGTTACCATAACTTATGGTCCATAAGAGCTTATAAAGATTTTGATTTCAAAATCCGTAAATTTTTACAATTTTATATTTATAAAATCTCTCGGAATATAATAACGGCGGTCTTTAACTGAATTCCATGCCACTAACTAAACAATGGGATTTTAATAAAACATGATTGATAACTAAAGTAAAATTTTCACTCGAGAATTTAAAAAAAGGATAAATCACCAATTTTAACATTAATTTGGGCCTGAATCAGGCCGCCTGATTTAGAAAATTCTAAATGCTATAGCATGTTTGTGTCACTGAAAAAAGCTACTTTACACAATTCTTATAAATTTTCCAAAAGCAAACATTTCACGAAAGTCAAAATGTAATAGCAGGAGTAGAATACATATGGATTTTATATATTAAAATAGCAAGATCTATGTGGGCAAATAATTATCATCTAGTACTCCATTTCATCACACTTTTCTGTTGTAGATGTTGAGGGTTAGTGTCTTGAAGTTAAAGTCTTTGCAAAATGCGCGACGTTATGTGACAAACTATTTTTCGGTGCTAAACTTACCGACGAAATTTGATATTGACCTTCAAGAGCTCACGAAAAACCTCCACAAATTACAGCGCGAAGCTCATCCTGACAAAGGTAGCTTAAATTTTCCCTTAAAAGTCATCAAGATTGATAACGGTTGGATAGCGGCGTTTGAAGCCATGAGTCTTAGGGACATTAAAATGCAATTTAAATTAAATTTATATCTTGAATCGTCTAGGGGAGAAGACTCCACCATGAATGGAATAGTGAAAAAAAAAATCGTCAATACTTTTACCTCCTTTATTTTGCTAAACTCACCATGTTTCATGCCAACAAGGTCTTCTGCAGTTCGAGAAACTGACAATTTTGTATTTTAACCGCTAATAAAAACCGTTATCATAGATATGAGACCCCCTAGCCCCATCGCATCCTTTTGGCGGTTTTTTCTAATAGAATTAAAAAATTAAACTCATCAAATGTTTCGTCTAGAAGTGCTAAAAGTATTGCTACGATCTTGAAAAAAAACGTCATGGTTTTCTATGAAATTTTTCACGAATCCCTATCTTTAGGTGACAAGTACTGTCCTGTTATCTTGCAGATGTCGCCGCGGCGTTTGTTCGGTTATCTAGGGCTTTTTCATGCGAAAGTTGCAACGGCTGATTAATGAACTTTTTCGACCTTTTCTTCATTCGGCTAAATCCGAAGTCGGGCGCAGTTGCGCCCTCTGCAAGACCCAAGGAGTCAAAAAAAATCGACCAAAATGTTTTCCATTTTTGTACCACTATGCACTTATGATGAACAATTCTAAATCATTGTTCGATTTATCAGTTAGTTTTTGGTTAAAAAATGAGGCGGTTTCTAGTCACTATTGGCCATTATGACGCTTACGACCAGGGCTTTTTAAATCACTTTTTGGACCTTAGCAGAGATGTTCCCAAAAGTTCTAGAGCAAAAACCGATAATTTTTCTTTTTTTTTGTTATTTACCGGTGAAATAATCGGAGTTTGAATTTATAAGTGCCACCAATCGATTGGTCAGGTCTTTTCACATATACGGTATACATGATATACCCCTAGCCTAGGGGTCTAGGTTTTTTTTAAATATCGGTTAATTTGACCGAAATTTCCCGGAATTTATCCTAGTCATAGCAAACTTAAACCAACTGAAATCTAGAAAAAAAAATCATTAGGTAAAAATTCAGGCCTGAGCCACCTGAAGGTGTCCCTTGTAAAAATGTTTGCAGTCCGTAGTAGCAGTTTGTTTTGCAGTTCGTGCCATCCCAAGTATAAGGCCTTTATGTCTGATTTTACTAAGTCCATAGTACGGACCTCATAACATTAGTTATTTTTATATCTGGCGAATGTTCTCGAGAACCGTAGGTTTATAGAGCCACTCAGATATAACCACCGCTCTCTTTCGTTATTATAATTAATATGTTCCAGGTAAAAGGTTGTATGATTTTTTTTAATTATTCATTCATTAATGATGACAGAGTCACTTTTCGCCAGAGAAATGGTGAAAATTTGGGGCAGTTAAGCGAAGAATGGGCATTTAGAGAACCCAGACTATAATACATATTTAGGCGGATCGGTGGACGACAGTGCTCGTATAAACGCAGCGGCACAAGTGTTAAGGGTGGTACGGTTTCAAGAATTAATTTTCGAATAAAATAAAAATGTTTTCTTACAATGGTCTCGTTTGTTTAACACTTATGCCCAAAAAACATTCAACAAGCCGTTGACAATAAATAAAACGAATCAGAAACCGGACGTTTCAAGTTCAGGTTCGAATTCAAGGTCACTGTTGATAGTTATGATGCCTTAAAAAATGGGGAATGCTTCTCGGAAGATAGGAAAAGGTGTTCATGAAATTTTCATATTGATAGAATTTGTGCGCTTTCCACAATAACTAATTACAAGTGAATTTATAACTGAGATAGAATATTTGCATTTATTGGAATTATATTCAGGAAAATACATGTATGAGTAAAAAACGATAAAATCGTAAAACCGGTTAAACTCGGACATCTTAAGTCGGATGAGTCCAAATTGTTTTCTAAGCACATATTATCGGGTATATTTTACCATTTATTAAATAAATATAATTGTTTGGGCTACTTTTTCCGATGCTTCGCCTCCCAGCTGGGGTCCCTAGTATTGTCAATGAGGCTTTCTATGGGACATTTTTTTGTAAACGAAACCTACCGTACCACTATTTTAAGATCACCCCATTTACGAGGTCTACATTTACTCAGTTTAAACGGCGTTGAGTATGATGAAACTGCATCACAGCCCGAAAATAGGTTTTTATTCGAAATGATGGAAACCAATGAATCAATAGATGAGTCGCATAACTTAAATGAGCTTCAAGGTACTTCAATTGATAACGATAGATTTCAACATACACTCCTTACTCCTATAAGGGCTCTTTTCGGTGTTTTTGAAAATTGTCCGTCATACGATTCACGGCCGTTATTGAGACAAAATTGTTTTAAAATCGTTTATCAAATTTTGATGTTTTTAAAACAAATAGTTCTAGGACGCGACGCATATGCCCCATAAAGTTATGCGCAAAAAACATTGTGTTAATGTAAGGACTTGTCTATTGAAATGGCCCATTTCAAATGGTTTATGCTACGAAAACAAATCCTATAATCTCAGTACCTGATAAAACAGCGGCCGTTATGGGATAATAAAATTTTCCATGAAATCAAGTAAATTTTCTAGATATAAAACTGAAAAATGATGCTGCTGTGGCGAAACTTCTCAAACGTATAAATCAGCAAATTAATGCTGAAGAGCATACCGAAGCATTAAGGCTACTCCAACAAATGAAGTATCGTGAAAGAGTTTCTATTCGTGTTGATGCAAAAATCGATTCAGTTTAGGGTGAACGCATGAAAATATTGTAACCCCTAGCCCGGTTCCTACACTCGTAGTTCGCGTTCACACTAACTGAGTCTCCTAAAAGCGACTGATAAATGCATTTCGTTACTATTTTCATCGTCAATCGGGAATTATTTGTGTTGCCAACCGTTCGGAAGAAAATCAATTAACGGGAATAATTCGAAAATTTTGCGTGTAAAAAGTGGTAGAAAATTCCCTGTCCGAAACTACAGTTCACCACGGACGGATTTTTTCTACTGTCAAAACTAAATTATTTATAATAAATATATTAATTGTCTGAAAAAATTATGACCTTGTCATCGATATAATTTATAGCCAACCCCATGTATACTTATTACATACAGTCCTTAATTCCAAAACGGCCGTTTTCGGTTCTCGAAAAAAGCGGCCGTTATGGGGTAAACGGCCGTTTTTGGAAGAAAAACGCGGCCGTTTTTGGAAGAAAAAAATGGCCGTTATGGAATCAAGGACTGTCGCCTACTAGTATAACGTCTGGTCGATTGAACTTTTTTTAACGAAAGCCCATTTTCAATTTTTTGACGGAATCAAAAAAGTCATCCGAGAATTGTTGAAAAATCTGGTCTAGTAGAAAAAA
>SCLG01000050.1:852880-883408 GCA_004367875.1 Oikopleura albicans
GTTTTTGGAAGAAAAACGCGGCCGTTTTTGGAAGAAAAAAATGGCCGTTATGGAATCAAGGACTGTCGCCTACTAGTATAACGTCTGGTCGATTGAACTTTTTTTAACGAAAGCCCATTTTCAATTTTTTGACGGAATCAAAAAAGTCATCCGAGAATTGTTGAAAAATCTGGTCTAGTAGAAAAAACGCTATTAAACTTACATGGAGTTGATGGCTCTAATGGTTCAATATACAATATATGAACATTTTAAAACGCTGCTCAAATAAGCGAGAAAAACAGTTTGATCAGATTTTATTTAGAAATAGTAAAGTAAAATTAAGTTTGGATGAATTTCTGCGCCCACGATAGTGACATATAGTCTATGATATAGAAATTTTGATTGGAAACTCGAATTGGGCTTATTTTCCTTTTCCGGTAAATTGCTTCGAAGATTTTCATATGTAAAAATGCAGTCATAACTCTCAATACCGACTCTTTTTGTGAATAAATTTCTCCAAAGGTTTTGGGCCAAAACAGTCGAAAAATGAACACTTTGTTACAATTCAACGCGATACGGGCGCTATTTTGGAGAATCAAAAATGTCCGTATGGTAAGTTAGGAATGTATTAATTTTTTGCACTTTTTGGATGGTTTAACCCTTTTATTCTATATAAATATAGACCCCCTCTATGTATTTTTCAGTTTTTTTTCAATAAAACCATGTGTTTTGATGCACACAGGTCTTATGGACTTTGTCCCTTAAAACCAGCCCTTTGTACAGACTGTACTGTTGTACAATACTGTATTGTTATCTGATCCTTTTTCGCGTACAAAACGTCCCAAAAAGGAGTCAGGACTGTACTAAAACATATTTCTTTGTCGCTCGACAAATCGTTGGAGATTTAGGACATTGCAAGTATGAACTGAATTTGTCACAGTAAATATTTGGCGCTGTCACGGGCGCAGAAGGAGTTAACAAACATAGCTAGTTCGTATTTTTTTCTCTTGTTCCAACAGCAAACAATTTAGGTGTTATAAGGCATGCGCTCTTATCCTCCAAAGTATTTGCAGTTGGCACTTTCTTCATAATCGCATACTTTCAGCTGGTTGTTGAACTTCAAACCATTTGGACACGATTTGATCGCCGTATTGCCATTTTGGTGACAATGTATAAACTTTGAACATCTCACCGGGTGGCGATAGAGACCGTCCGCTTTGCCTTTGCAATAATTTCCATACAATAAAGCAGATTCTCCAACACTCAACAAAAAAACTAAACTAAAAACTTTCATTTTATTCGACAACTTTTTTGAAACGCGGACTGAAAGTGATGGATTTTAAAATGTGTAGTTTGGACGTGTTTGTTCGTCGGATCATATGATTATTTATTCTTTCAAATAGCGAATCNGCGGTATTGCCATTTTGGTGACAATGTATGAACTTTGAACATCTCACCGGGTGGCGATAAAGACCGTCCGCTTTGCCTTTGCAATAATTTCCATACAATAAAGCAGATTCTCCAACACTCAACAAAAAAACTAAACTAAAAACTTTCATTTTATTCGACAACTTTTTTGAAACGCGGACTGAAAGTGATGGATTTTCAAACGTGTAGTTTGGATGTGTTTGTTCGTCGGATCATATGATTATTTATTCTTTCAAATAGCGAATCTTTTGATTAATTTATCATTTCCCACAGTCTGTATGTACTCGATTATTTTTAGCTACAGCCCTCGCGCCCAATAGTACGTCAGATGAATACCTGATACGGGGTATTTTCTCGATAGTAAGAAATCGGAGAAACCGCGGCATTTGCCGAAAGGTGGGTTAAAATAGTAATTCCTTACAGGGGGGTCTGGTTATAAGGCCAAGTCATTTTTTTCAAGATAAATCGTGTCTTTTTTCACTTTTTTTGGGTTAAAATTTAGAACTCGACATATACCTAAGAACGACAGGGGTAAACACGGGTAATAATCTTTTTTTTTAGAAATCATGTCGTTTGCACTTTTTTGTGTTTAGATTTAGAACTCGACATATACGTTAGAACGACAGGGGTAAAACACGGGTAATAATTTTTTTTATAGAAATCATATCTTTTTGGGCTTTTTTCTTGCACTAAGGTCAAGTCATTTTTTTGGAGTGTTCAAATTTGACGCATTAAAAAATCTGTTTATAACGACTTTGGATAGCCCAGAGAGAACACTAGCAGTTGGCTAAGAGAAAGATTAATTCGACAAATATTCTGGCGTGTGAATGAATTTTCGATGATTTGTTTACAGATCCCCTAGAGCCCATATTAGACTACTTATGAATCTCTACATTATAAATTCGGGTGTTTCAAGGTTGGCACTACAATAAACTTTTTTGGTTGAAAATAAAATATTGACGGGTTCGAAAAGTACAAACGATTATTTTGAGCGAAAAAAATACGTCGAAATCAGCCCAGACACTCTTAAGGTCAAGTCATTTTTTGGGGCTTGAACTTATAACCAGACCCCCCTGTACTCATTTATCGGACGTTTTCGTCATACAGGGGGAGTGCCAAGTGGCAGCCTAAAGGGTAGCTTACTTTTTTTCGAAACCTACCCTTACTTTGCGTTTTCATTCATAGAATTTTTGTCTTATTTTGATCAAAGGCTGACACGTTAATTCTATAATTTAATTCAAAATATATTCAAATTTCGCAAATAATCATATACACCAGATGACTCGTTATAGGGCTACTCGTTATAGGGCTAAAATCTCATTATAGGGCTAAAATCTCGTTATAGGGCTACTTTTTGAGAAACCGGGCGTGCTCTTACTCGGCGCTCCCCCTGATATCTATAGAAAAATATATGCGCGGTCCACGGTGGACCGTCCCCCATTTCTTCGCAAAATTTCTCCCTAAAACGTGCTCTAGTTTTTTATGCGATATTATAAATCGTTTATCGTCTTCTGCCAAAACCGTGATTCCCATATGCTCATAGGTAAATGTGATTCCCGATTTTAGCGGAAAAATTAAAGAAAAAGCAAAGAGCATAGTTTAACTTTACTTACAGACATTGAATCGACGTCTGTTTCGTCGTGGACTTATTTCAACTGGCAAGCCTAAAACAAAGTTTATTCATTTATTAGTATAAACATTTTAGACGAAAAGCTATTAAAGCATGGTATATTTAGTTTTGCTGCGTCGACGGTTCCGAGCAAGAAAGCTATAATGGGAATCATATGGCGGCATGGCTCATTTGAACCGCACTTTTTAGACGGGGTAACCGCAGTTGCCAATGCGACTGATCTCCGCAAATATTTAATAGTCGTTGAAAGCCGTTTTTCCCCTATTGGAATATGCAAAATGAGGGCCATTTAGCTGGCAAGCGCAAATGGATTCTCAAATAAATAAGAGTGGTTGGTTGAGAAAAAAATATCATAGCCTGGATTTGTAAGAAAACTAAGTATGCAGTTTTATGTCATCATTTGCTCCTTGTTTTTTGCCCTAACTCTGAGTTTGAATCCCAACTTTCAAGGTAAAAAGTATACAGGTTGGGTGTTAAAAATGTTGTCATTTTTACAAATTTGTAGCATACAGTTCTCACTCCCATAAGGGCCACTTTCATTTTGCGAGAAGCGAAAAGGGCCCTTATAGGGCTAACGGGAGTGAAGACTAGCTAGGGTGGCCTGCTGGGATTTTTACCCGATTCGCAAATTGCTCAAATTTATGGATTAATATAACTTAGGGGTAGTGGACCATTGCGGCGTCGATGGCAACACTTACAAATCTCATAATTGTTTTTTATAATAAAATCTGGGGTTTCCCGTGAAGTTATGTTTGTTAATACTGCGACCTACCCATCGTTAATTGAACCGCAACAGCTGGAAAACTAGTAAAACACGTTATTTTTCACGAGGCATGGACGTCACGGATCTTAACTAATTGGAACAATGTTATGGTTTCTCAAAACGTAATTTTTTTGTGAAGATAAACTCGCGGTAGTTATACCACGAATTATAGAAAAACCGTTTAACAGCCTCGCACCCCCACAACCAGTTTTACCAAATATTATTTTATTCCAGAGGGATGTAGAAATTGATTTTCATATGATAATTTTTGTTCAAATAATTCTTAATTATTTAATTCTTAATTATTCTTAATTATAATTCTTAATTATTTAAATTATCTCCGAAATTAAATACAGTCCTTGATTCCATAAGAGGCGCTTCCATTACGGCCGTGTATACCATAACGGCCGTTTTTTCCTCCAAAAATTGATTATCCCATAACGGCCGTTTTTATGAACGTATTGAAAAATAAGGCATTTCAATGCAAGTTCTGGCACATAAATCATTACGAAAAAGACGTAAAATACACATTTTACAATTAAATATGGAGTGGGGTACTTTCGCGACCATTTGTGGTCGCGAAAAAAACCCGTTTATGAGTACTTTCGCGACCAAACCATTTGGATATCGATTTGGATAATCGAAACTACCCTTCACCTTAAATATGCCATTTTATTTCCGTTTTTCCCAAATTAACCTCATGAGGGGCCTAATTTCATAACGGCCGTTTACCCCATAACGGCCGTTTTCGGTTCACGAACAAATCGAATCAAAGACTGTATATAATTTATAATAAAAATAGTAGAATCAACATGTCAACGTCATATCTAATAAAAAAATGTCAGGACTAGCAATGCCAAGTAAGGGTAGGGGCGCCAAGTTAGTGTATGGGTTGAAAACATGAAACTTGCCCCAACTTAGCGCTCCCGCTGTATACACGCTTTATTTTTCAACATTGCTCAATAAGTGATTATCCGTGTATTTCAGTTTACGATAGCGCCATGGATACCCCAACTTTCGCAGCAGGAATAGAAAAGCGCGGCGACAATGAAGGCGTCTGGGATTGGCTTAATCCGTTGTCATTCTGAAGTGTGGTAATACTTGAAATCGCCCCGCTTTTAGTTTTAATTTTGATAAAAAAAACCCTATGAAACATTGTACAAGATGCATAACTCCTGACATGAATATTAAGGGACTCCCTAAGAAGTAGAGTACCTTTTGCCACATAATATATTATTCATATCATAAGTTGACGATTTTATACTGTTTAATCTACAAGTTCAGACCGTTAATAGCGCATACTAACTTGTACTTTGTCAGTCCTTTACTTTTCATCTTTTAATTTAGTTCAAAATAAATACATGTATTTCATATTTTTGTTGAATGTTGGCTCGTTCTTTTAACCCCCCACCAAAAAACGTTTGTCCTTTTCCATCAAATAGACGTATCTTTTTTGTTGTTCGGCTTTCTTAAATGGATTGGCAGTGAAATCCAACATAGAAAAAGCGATTGTGAATCCGTACAACGCAAAAAAATTAATGTTAATTTTTTTAATCACGAGTAATAAATGATTAATTGAACTTGGTAAACGGCAAAAAACAGGTTTTTTTGCAATTAATGCGTTAAANTTTCTAGATTTATTTCTTCAAATGAACTTGAAAGGACTTTATTGTGCTAAGCAAACCCTAATTAGCTAATCCAACAACAAAAAGTATTTCTAACCTTCAGTTTCCTGATTTTTCGATTATTTTGTAAACAACAAGCCATACCCGTCCTTAATCACTGACAAAAAGGATTTTATTCTATTTTTTTTCTAGAGACAACCATCTAGAAATAAAATAAAACAAAAATGTTATTTTTCAGCGGATATTCATGTGAAACGAGGGGTAGTAGTACTACTCAGCGTTTTACATGAATTTCCGCGATCTTTTCTCCCGCATTTTCTAGATTGCGATGTTCGAGTTTTTGACGTGCGAAAAAATAAACTTTTATTGTTTGTACCGGATTTGTTTGTAAAAAAACATCTCAAAAAATCTAGACCTCGATACAGACATTTTGGGAACATTATTGTCGGATATAAGTTATAAAAAGGCGTTCAAAAATCCGTCCAATAGCGACGCTGTCTTCAATACAGACGGTGTTTGGAATTTGGACGTTTTCGGTTCTCGAAAATATCGTCACAAAAAGGTCCATTTTTCTACTAGAATGGTCCCATTTTGGCCGAAAAAGCGTCCCAAAAAGGAACAATCGTGCGATAAATGAGTAAGGACTCTAGTCTTTTCAGTAAGCTTTAATACCACAAACACTTTATAATATCACATTTGACTTTTCCGTCCAATTTTACAGTAATACAATACAGTAAACACCTGAATAAGTCATCGAATGGAAAATAACAAAACGATGAAAAATTAAAATAAAACAAATCTGATTATGAATGTTGTTTCGTAATCTGTTACAGTTGGTGACTTCTATTGCGACATTTTCGTTCAGTTTCTGACACATCCTGCAAAAAAGTTCAAATTTGTTATCGGTTTGTTTATTACTCGAATATATTCAGTCTTTAACTCATTTTAACAAACAACAAAACACATAAATCATTTCCCTTGGGAGTTAATATCGAATTCACCAGTGTGCATAGGGTGAGCCGTCGCCTTTATTTTTATTTTTCTTTCCTTTTTTGTCCTTTTTATTTTTACTGCCAGATGAATAACCGCCGTCGCCACAATTGAAAGATTTTGGAATTTTTGTCCATTTGTCCTTTCGCGTGTTAAATTTGATAGTTATCATTTGCTCGTCATCATTCTATTTATCTAGTCCGCAAACTCAAATCTTATAACTCAAATTTAATTTACTAATTTATGATTATCTAACTACACTGGGGTGGCTAACGCATTTGTCACCGAGCTGAACAGGACTCGTCGTATATTATGGCCCATAAGTTATGGGCCATAACTCAATATACGACGAATCGCATTCAGCTCGGTGACAAACGCGTTACCCGCACCAGTAGATACCAAAAACATTAAAAAGTGTTTATTTCGTGAAATTATTAATGCGGACAGTTCCTCACAAAAATACTTGCATTTGCAAAAATTACAAAATTGTCTCAGGCCAGGCGTTGGTGCAGGATACTGTTATGTGATGTCAAACAATTGCCACGAGTAAACCCGTGTAGTCCAATAGGATAAGCTTCAAATTAATAGGTACAAGGGGAGTACTTGATAAGGGACAGTTTGCTGGTTAAGAAAACATTGTCTACCTCTATCCCTGAATGTAATAACGTAAAAAATTCCAAAAAAGGAGCAATCGTCCGATAAATGAGTAAGGACTGTAGTTTTTTTAAGTAAGCTTTAACACCACAAACACTTTATATTATCACATTTGACTTTGCCGTCCAATTTAAGCTTTTTTCCCTTCTTTTTTGTGTTTCTTTCTCTACCGATACCAGCAAAGGAAGTCCCGTTTAATTTTTCTTGGAGCCATTCCGGTGCACCTATGATTACTATTTGAATTTGTACAGTTCAGTACCATATCAGCAAACGTTTCAATGCACTGTTTTTAATTCGCTATTCAACATGCATCAACTATATGTCGGTTTTGTATTTTGAAAAATAAAGTTTTACTTGAATAATTGTTTCACGGACCAGTTGTCCCCAACCCCCACTTTTTGACCGATGTAATATTTTACATCTTGGATTATGTATCAGTTAAAACTAAGGCTATGTGAAAGTAAAAATTTTGAAACATTTCCAATTGCCTCATTGTCAAGCAAAATTACCACTGACACCAAAATACGAATTTTTTATGACCCATTTAATAGGGACTTGAGACTGGATTTAATTTATCTTGTTTTCCAAAAATCTTGAAGGAATAATTATTTTTATTCTTCCCATTAAAAACGAAACAAATTGCGTATTTCTGGACAATATTATCGCAAAGCATAAGGGGCTGTATTCGTGAAATGGACGCTGGGCACACAAACATTATAGAACCTACCATCAAATGCATAACTAAACGTTGCCAAAACCAATAAAAAATATCTCATTTTTTGGTCTAAAAGTATCTCTCAAACTCCAAAATAATGTTTTATTCTTTTTTTTTGTCAAAACTAACTGATTGTTTATGCGCTGGTTCCAACTTTGGCCAACGTGATTTATTAATTTATATATACGAACATAATAATCGATTATGAAATTTCTTTCATAACCATGACTCAAAATAATCAACAAACCTCAAAGACTTTTCAATTTACATTTTGTTAACATAACCGCTCTTTTCAATTTTGGTTGGCTCATAAATTTTTCCAAGAAACTTATTAAATTTATTTTTCACTTCTGGTTTCGAATATGAACACAAGGTTTTTTATGGAATAAAACGATTCGGGGAAATTTTGACAAAAAATAAAAATCAATAAAATAAATCTACTCATATGGACACTACCAGGGTTAACATTAACGCTCGTTATGTTAACAGGTTCACACACATTTTGAAAACTAACACAGGAGGTTAGTAATAAATTTTTAACAAACTGCTGACATTAATAAACAATCAAATAATAACAAATAAATTCATTATAAAGAATAATAAAACAAACTGTTTAAAAGAACGCCTATAAGTTATAGGCTATAACCCTTGGGTCCAACTGTAGTAGCATAACCTTTGGATGTTTTTGTCGAGTGCTTTCGGGCAAATGCGAGCTCCTTTTTCAGTTTTTTTGGCGATTTTTTTTCCTTTCGCGACGTCAATCTCGAGTTGGGCCAATTTTCTTTCGAGATAACAAACGTTTTTTGAGCTTGGTATAACTCTAACGCTTAGGTATGCGCCAGAGAACATAAGTGGGCCGGCATAGACTGCTTCGTTACCTCCCTCCCACACCTGCATGTAACCTTTTCGTCATGTATTTTCTAATGACGGGTTAAATTGTTACGCCTATTCGTTGGCGCGTTTTCTACAATTAAACTCTAATAAAAAATTTATTAATTTTTAATTAACTATAAAAAAGACTTACTATTCATTGTTTTTCTTTAGATATTCTTTAGATATGAATTCGGGGACATTCCATGAAAAGACATTGTAAACCAATTGATTGAATTTTTATATCAAAAAGTGACTTGGATATATATTTCATACAGGGGGTCTCCATCAAGGGACATTTTAACAGAAAATATTCACATTAAAGAAAAAAAAAGTTAAAATTAATTGATTAAAATTAAGGGACAAAAAAGGACCTTGGTGAAAATTAGCATACCGCCCCTTAACTCCGATGCGCCGGTGCTACACACGGTGTGCTGTTGCAAATTTACGTGGCTCTCACCGTTAAACCACTTTCTTAAGTAGTTGGTTTTGTTTAACCAAATAAATCATATAAATGTTGACTTTGTTTAACGGGAAACAAACATTGTTTTTGTACAGCAGGTTNAACAAAAGAGAAAATTTGCAAAATAATTTACTAAATTACGGACCGTTAAGCCAAACTGGACGGTTAAGCCGGTAGGGCGTAGGCGTTAGCTCTGAAAAAAAAAATTAGCTAAAAAGTGGACGGTTAAGCCGGTTCCGGACGGTTAAGTACTTAACCTGTGTATATGTCGGTTTCGTATTTTGAAAAATAAAGTTTTACTTGAATAATTGTTTCACGGACCAGTTGTCCCCAACCCTCCCCCACTTTTATGACTGATGTAATATTTTTCATCTTGGATTTTGTATCACTTAACTAAGGCTTAAAACTGAGGCTATCTAAAAGTAAAATTCTTGAATCATTTCCAATAGCCTCATTGTCAAGCAAAATTACACTGACACCAAAATACGAATTTTTTATGGCCCATAAGGGGCTGGGGACTGTACAGAGGGTAGGCCAATTCCGGAACGCTTTGCGATTTTGAGCCAAAGTCGCCTTTTGTTCCAGAATTGGACTTTTAGCCCAAAAACCGTTCCGGAATTAGACTTTTTCGTTCCGGAATGGGACTTCAAATCTTTTTTGAAATAAAAAGCGTTCTGGAATTGAAGTTTTTTCCGGTAACTGTTCCGGAATGAGGTGTTCCGGAATTGGCCTACCCTCTGTATGTAATTTATCTTGTTTTCCAAAAATCTTGATGAAATAATTCTTTTTATTCTTCCCATAAAAAAAACGAAACAAATTGCGTATTTTTTGACAATATTTTTTTGTAAATTTGTAGAAAGTGGACACAACCTTGCGAAAATTTCGGAAAAAGTGTCACTCAAAGGATCGCCAATAAAATACCCCCAAAACGTCAGTCAAAGCATAAGGGACTGTATTCATGAAATGGACGCTGGGTCACAGAAAAATTATAGAACCTACCATCAAATGCATAACTGACAGTTGCCAAAACCAATAAAAAATATCTCATTTTTTGGTCTAAAAGTATCTCTCAAACTTCAAAATAATGTTTAATTCTTTTTTTTTTGTCAAAACTAACTGATTGTTTATGCGCTGGTTCCAACTTTGGCCAACGTGATCTATTAATTTATATTTACGAACATAATAATCGATTATGAAATTGCAAGTTTCTTTCATAACCATGACTCAAAATAGTCAACAAACCTTAAAAACTTTTCAACTTACATTTTAACATAACCGCACTTTTCAATTTCGGTTTGGCTCGTGATTTTTTCATAGAAACGTATTCAATTTATTTTTCACTTCTGGTTTCGAATATGAACACAAGGTTTTTGGTGGAATAAAACGATTCGGAGAAATTTTGACAAAAAATTAAAATCAAGAAAATGAATTCACTCATATGGACACTGCTAGGGTTAACATTAACGCTTTTAATGTTAACAGGTTTACACACATTTTGAAAACTAAAACAGGAGTTAGTAATCATTTTTTTGTAATTTAAAAAAAGGACTCAGAGTAACAAACTCTGAAATTAATAAACAATCAAATAATAACAAATAAATTTATTATGAAGAATAATAAAACAAACTATTTAAAGGAACGCCTATAACCCGTGGGTACACCTGTAGTAGCATAACCTTTGGGCGTTTTTGTCTAGTGCTTTCGGGCAAATGCGAACCCCTCTTTTAGTTTTTTTGGCGATTGTTTTTTCTTTCTTGGCGTCAATCTAGAGTTCGGCCAATATTTTCGAGATAACAAACGTTTTTTGCGCTTTGTATAGCTGTTACGCTTCGGTATGCACCAAACTTTGGTGCCCAAAGAACATAAGTGGGCCGGCATAGACTGCTTCGTTACCGCCCTCTCACACCTGCATGTAACCTTTTCGGCATGTATTTTCTAATGACGGGTTCAATTGTTACGTCTATTTGTTGAATAGGCGTATTTTCTACAATTAAACTCTAATAAAAAATTGATTATATTTTAATTAACTATAAAAAAAAAGAATTACTATTCAAAACTGACTTGGATATAATTATTTCATACAGGGGGTCTCCATCAAGGGGCAACTTTAACAGAAAATATTCACATTAACCCCGATGCGCCGGTGCTACACACGGTGTGCTGTTGCAAATTTACGTGGCTCTCACCGTTAAACCACTTTCTTAAGTGGTTGGTTTTGTTTAACCAAATAAATCATATAAATGTTGACTTTGTTTAACGGGAAACAAACATTGTTTTTGTACAGCAGGTTTCTCGGAATCCGTACATATAGACGACCNAGTGTTCGGAATTATCCAAAGATCAATTATGGGAAAAAAATGGTACGATAAAATGCTTTAACTAAATAGACCCAACAAACTTATCCAATCAAAATTTAGCGTTATATGGCTCTAAACGTGTGACCCGCTAAATTTTTACACGTTTTGAGTCATAAAACGCTAAATTCTGATTGGACAAGTTTGGTAATTATGTTTAATTAAATCCCTTGAACATGCAATTTTTTTCTCATAATCAATGTTTGGATGATTACGAATATTTTGCCCGCTACGCGTGCATTGTTAGGGACGAAGACCTTTTTCGTGAAAAAACATTTCGCGCTGTTGTTTGAATGAAATCACTTGTAGCGGACAGCATATTCGTAATCATCCAAACATTGATTAATAGAAAAAATTGATAAGTTGAAGTGCTTTAATTACATGTATTTACCAAACTTGTCCAACCAAAATTTAGCGTTTTATGACTCAAAACGTGCAAAAATTCAGCGGGCCACAGATTTAGAGCCATATAACGCTAAATTTTGATTGGACAAGTTTGTTGAGTATATTGAGTTAAAGCCCTTTAACGTTCAATTTTTTCCCCATAATTGATCCTTGGATGATTACGAACACTTTGTCCGCTATGCGTGATTTTCTGGATTTTTTCGAGAAAAATAGTGCAAAATTGGTCGCCTGGGTGGGCGAATTTCCCGAGACCTGCTGTACGAAAATAGTGTTAAGTTACCGTTATATAAAGTTAACATTCGTCTAATTTATTTAGTTTAGTCAAATCAACCACTTAAAAAAGTGGTTTAACCGTGAGAGCCACATGTAGTTGAAATCACATACCAATTTTAGCATCGGGGTTAAAGGACACATTTTTTTGAGATTCAAAAAATAAAAATAAAATTAATTGATTAAAATTAAGGGACAAAAACGGACATTGGTGAAAATTAGCATACCGCCCCTTAATGTGAGACCTCTTGTATATCGGGCAAATGAGGTGATGGGCTATGAGTCAGCCTATGAGGCCATGATTGAAACGATTTCACGTTTTTAATATATCGTCTTGAAGATTATTAACAGAATTTGAAAAACATGTTGTCAAGTTGTGACAAATATCAGCTTAACCCCGATTGATGCGGTTTCTCAAAAAAAAACTAAAAAAACCTCTTCATATGACTGGTCAGGCTCAGATGAATTTGGCGGATTAAAAACGGATCGTACATCAAATTCAATCGTCATTTAAAAGTATTTTCTAAAATCTGGGCATTATCTGTCGCATTCAATTTGCCTAAAATACAATCCCGCGTCATGCTGCGGAAAACAAACAGTGTGCCCGTGAAGAAAACCAACAACAGACCAAGTGTTTTTCAGATATTTTATGGCGAATGTTTTTTTCACTGAATAAAGGATCACCAAGTTCCGGCTACCGGAAAAATCAGCTCATGGTTCCTCAACGACTAAATTCCTTAGCCATATATAAAAGGTAAAGCTTATCTCGGTTAATCTAGACAAACCATCATTTGTTCGAAATAAATAAAACAATATGTACGCTATGTATAAGCGAAAGTAATTTAAGATTTTCTTCATTGGCAGCTCTCTACGTTTTTTCATATTTCCTGATTTTTTAGTTTGGCGGCGAAAATATATTTATTATTTTGTTTCTTTGTTCAATATGTTTTAGTTCAACTAAATGTACTTTTTAATAAGTACCTACATGTTCTTATATTTAGTCCTACAAAACAATAATTTCATGAGGTTTCTTTTTTGAAAAATATCTAGAACTTTGATGATTTTGAACGACGTGCAAAACCGAAATCAAAAAGTACCTAAATCGTCCAACATCATAACACGCTTTAAAATGGTCTAAGAATAATTTATATTTTTGGGTTGATTATTCCACTTTTCGTTGTTACTGGTTTGGGACCCAAACTTTGGGTAGTCAATTTGTCACCCAGCTTGACGCTCGCTAGAATAGAGTTGTGTTTTCAACCTACGAGACAAATTTTCTTGGTCACATTTTTGTTACCCAGGCCAGTATCACCAACTAAAGGAATAATTTCAAAACAATGACCTTTTCAAGTGTCCATCAATACCGAATTATAAAAAATCATAAAAATCGCTCAGATTGGGGTCTGAAATTGAGAATAAAGGACGTTATTAGAAACGTGTTTTAGTTTAAAAGTGTCATCCAACGCTCGTTAAAAGTGAAAAAATGTGACGAACGTGTCGAAGTTCTCATATATAATGTTCGAGAGTTTAACGTAGATTAACATGTCCCTTGGTTTAGCACTCCTTTATATTTCATTTTTTACGCTTTGTGACTTTAACAACAATTATTGAGTGCGTAAATAGGTTCTTAAATGTATTTCAAATTTGGCAGAATACCTTGACCACTTGGCAATGTGGTTTGATTTATAACGTTTCCTTTGCGGGATTTAATTTTAAAAAGTTTTTTTTTGTTTACCCGATTAATTTATGAAGAGAATTATACCGCGACATATTTATCAACATAAAATAATTGGAAGGTGGGATTTTTTGGGGATAAAAATAGAAAACGGCACAAATCACGTGTTAGAAGTTTCAGAGATACAGTAATAATGATAATTGTTATCATGATTTTATCTATATTCTTTATGAACCCGCGTGGCTTGTATTTTCTATCCCACTTGCAGCCACTGAACCCACTATATTTTGATGTCATTATTTTTAAGAAAAATAAAATCCGTACGTTGCTTTATTTTATGAATACGAAACATTAAATCAAAGAACAAAATTAATATTTTCAAAATTGTAGGACTAGATAGGTTTCTTATTTTTGATTATTTACGATTAAACGATGCGTAGAACGATTCTCTATTAAGACAAAATAGTCCATGTATGTTTTATTCAATGGTATAGAACGTCGAAATTGTTTCATGAAAAATAAGTCAACGTATTGGAAAACTGTTAACATAACTAGGTAAAGCGTAGGTGACTCTTAACGTTACTGGGTAAAGCGTACGCGACTGTTAACATTACTGGGTAAAGCGTTGGCGCAACGCGAAGTTCCTCATATCCCCAAAAGTGTGAACATAACGGAAATTTGTTAACATAACGGATTATATTAAATACCCTCAACAAATCCCTTAAACGGAATTTCTTGCCATTGTGTAGACGAAATTAGCAAGCTATCATATGATAACGATATCATCGAGAAGTCTGGTGTGCACAAATTTGAAATAAGTTTGGATAAAACAGCCCTTTAACTACACAGGGTGCGCAGTTATCTTGCGAACTTGGTCCTTGAAAAGTCGCAAGATAAGCGTACGAGCGGCAATTTTCGCAAGATAACTACGCACCCTGTGTAGTTATGGAGATGTCTTTAGCCAGCCCTTGAGCACTGTCACGCGGGTTAAACCGGTATTAAATTCCTTATTATTTCCAATTTGTGCATGCTGACTCTCTGCAGCGCTTCTGGTTGCAAAGACGTTCAAAATGGCAAAACTGAGTTCAGCAGTAGACTAATGAAATGTAACAAAATTTCACTCAATCATTGGTATGTAAAGATTATTAAACAATCGCGTTTTATGAAATACAGTCTCGACTTTCAAGTTGTGCAATTTGCGTCCTGGAAAAACTTGGACAAATTGGATGTCGTCCACAATTGGGAACATCACGCTCATTTCCTTTTAGGGTGTTTTCCGGTCGCCAAAATAGTTCAGAAGACCAAACTAGAAAATATATGAATTTGGAAGTCTCGTTTATTTTTGTGCAAAATGCACAATTTGGCTGTCGTGCATAATTTGAATGCCGAGACTGTAGTCTATTATTTAACTTTGTGGCCCATTTTTGGCAATATTTTTTGGCAATATTTTTTTGGCAATATGTTTTTACCAACACCAGTTTTTTATTGGAAAACTAATCTAATACTAAAGTTTTATTGTTCAACAGAAACGCATAACGGCGCAGGGAGTGCAGAAATTAAATTACAAAGCCTCAGATACTGTTGGATCTAATATTTATTTGAATTTACCGAAATAAATAATATACAAAATAAATAATGTAGCTTTTAATGATAGAAAGCTAATAATTACAGTAATTATATTCGGAACCATCGATGAAACTTTTTTTACTGCTTATCGTAAACATCTGAAGTAATGTTTATGGAGAGCTGTAAAGTTCAGTTATTCTTCTTTAAAAAAAAGTATTTTCCGGATTTCTACAAAAACTTTTGTTGTTTGGTACAAAGCGTTTATGAAACGTTATTGCAAATAACAGATAGAGTTTAAACATGGGGCTTGGAAGAAAAAAGTCTAACGTACTTCGATCGTTGTCCCGAAGGTCACCTCATGGAAGGTTTGTTCAGATATTAAACCTGCCCAGTGTTCCAAAAATGCTCAATATTATGTTAGCGTTATGCACGATAAAATTAGCGTTAACTCACAGGGGGAAGTGCGTGTAAATAGACACGTAACTGGGTATGGAGGCCCCGTAGGGCAAAACGGGTATTGGTGACCCCCTCAACTTTTCGAGAAAATTCGATTGACGGTGTTATTTTTTGCGTAGGTTTGAGATTTCAAACAGCTCTCTAGTGGGCCCTGGTAGCCCAAATCAATTTCTGAANAAGTGCTTGTTTATTTACACGCATTTTCCCCCTACGGGTTCCCAAAAACTCCTTCCCCCTGAGAGTTAACCTTAGGAACTTCTTGTCGACGGCCGTTGTTAGCGTTATTAGAATTTTCGGACGACTGTTTTAACAATTTAATAATCTATTTTGTCAAATACATTAAACAAAAGGTCCGGTATTACAAATTTTCAAAATGAGCACAGTGTATTTACTCGTTTTATGAGACCATTAAGTTAAATTTCAAATTGTATCGTTATAGTTACCTTATTATATAACCATATATGGCCATATAACTTGAAGCTTTTGAACCAAAGACGTTATTCAGTTGTTATAACGGTTTAAAATATACAGTGTTTGAAAAAAACTGACGTAAGATGAGAAAAAACTTTAGCCCTGTGAAATATCTGTAAAATATGTGAAAAAGCCACTACATCACCTGCGCCGTTATCGGGTCAACATTTTGAGACAGAAATTTGACCCGATAACGGCGCAGGGCGTAGGCGGAATGTAGGGAAAATTTTTATCGGAAATTTTGACCTGATAACGGTACGAGTGGGGATTTTCTAGAACGTCTCATATGTCTATGTCTCGATTTCACATTTCTGCACTCCTACTTGATTTTTTTATAATATTATATTTATTATCGGAAATATGCCCTTGGCTTTTTTTATTAAAAAACTTTTTCGTACTAATCAATTTTTCAGGATGTCGATGGACAGTCGTTCAAACGCAGTGGTTGAACAACCAACTAGAGCCAATCGTGCAAGATTTAATGTTTCTGGTACACGTTTCGAAACATATTATGCCACGCTCGAAAAATATCCAGGTTCGAAAAATTACACTGCTAACAATTATTTATTAGGAAAATTTTAACCAACATTAACACCGCATGCCTATACGAAGGCCGAATATTACATAGGCGCAAAATGATGAAATATTTCATTTTGGTTGCAAAAAATGAAAATAAGGAGAATGTGTTATGAAAATGGTGTTCAATCTGGCTGTTGGGCAAATTAAAAGAATCTCTTCGGCCATGGCCCATGGTCAGCCAATCAGCGTGCTCGAAGAGCAATCTTTATCGATTGCTCATCACTTTTTTGTTGAGCGTTGTCGCCATTGGCCAAAAGCCGCAATTTTTTATTCCGCTATTCGGGCATCATTTTCATGACAAATTCTCCTTATTACAAGAAAATGACGAATTATTTCATTTGAAAAAGATAACTAACAACAAAATAACAGCGCAGTCCAGACCCCAATTTCTTTCTGGCAAAACCGTATCGTTTTTGGCTCCTGGCGGCATTTCTAGACTACTTTTGACCTCAAAACTACATATATTGTTGTTTCATATACCGAAATAAAAACGTATCGTCTAATTATATATTGGAAAATGAAAGTGTTTTTAGAGTCTCTACTTGGCAGTCAGACCCGGCGTAGTGCATTTTACGATGATCAGTACGATGAGTTTTTCCTTGACCGAAATCCGGAGTGTTTCAAAGTTATTTTGTCATTTTACCAATCCGATAAGCTCTTCCTCAATCCGACAGTTGATATTGAAAGTTTAGCCGCCGAACTGTCCTACTTTGACCTCACATTTTACCTGATCGATCACGAACTACCCCATTCCGACGCCCGTGATTTTGAAACGAAAAAAGGTACGTTAAGTGACGTTTGTTAGCGTCATAGGTACATCAAATTTATGAAGTACAATACAATTATGAAGTACAAACAAGTTCATTATTGAGTAATTTCTAGAAAAAAAAATAACGTTCAAACGTTTTTTCTTCGGATCTTCAAAAAATTCTAGAACTCACTACAGACATTTCCGGGATTTTATTATTTTATTTTCCACATTTTCGTATTAACTTTTCGAGGTCTACAATTTGGCTAAAACAGATTTTCATTCGATGGGCCCTAGAGGTCCCTAGGCTCTTTTGATACCTGTTACACATTATACCTTTTAACCTTCGAACACATATTGGCAATATGATATTGCGGAAGATTGTCCGCATTGGCATATAAAACGGGTTTATTTGATGTTTTGTTTTATGTAACGGTTTTGCTTATGTAACGGTTTTGTTTTATGTAATTTAATATAACGGCAGTTTACACCAACATAGAACAATAGTTTACAAAGTCGGAGAGCAAATAAAAATAGAACTTTTATTTCCGTAATGAATACGGAATGTATAAAATAATAAAATCCCGGAAATGTCTGTAGTGAGTTCTAGAATTTTTTGAAGATCCGAATTGTATTAATAAGTCATTTATTAGAGCTAGGAAACCTCAAAAAAAGAGTTTTTTTTGCAATTAATAGTTTTCATTAACAATTAATAGTTTGCAATTAATAGTTTTCATGCAAACTTTTTTTCGGTCATACTTTCCCCAAAACTGTTTACTAGTAAACGGTCCACTAGCCTGCAAATAATGAACCCCGTACATTCACCCTGTTAATCGTTTGGGAATTTGTATTTTTTCAAATCGACCAAAAAGTGTCCAAGGCTGGTCGGAGAGCTTTTGAGAGTATGCTCATTCGATTCAGGACCATCGATTTCCTCTTAGTGAAAAATCACGAAGGTAAGAACACAAAGAGTGATGATGCGGACAATCTTCCGCATCTGTGTTCACGGAACTTTTTTAAATATGTGTTTGAAGGTTAAGAAAGTACCTTCAATGTATATATAGAGTCTGAATGGGCGTCGAATGGTCAAATTAAAAAACAGCGTAAGTTAAAAATAAATGTGACCCGTAAAGCTCGTTCTCGTAATTAACCTGCTGTACAAATTTCAACAATCATTTAACGGAGAATTGATATGATTTAATATGGAATATTCGACTGAGCTTTTATTTGTTGAGTCTATTCGTTAAGCATCATCCGGCCGTTTGTTGATTAATCTTTTTTTGGAATATTTCTTTGAAAATATTTTACTTTCATCACACACTGTGTTTCATTTGTACTCAAGGAGCCACTGGAATATTGGCGGCCTTGTCTCTAGATGGCCCGATTTGCGGTTTCAATTTCAGATGGGGGTTTACTCACTTTCTCCCGACTACTCAGTACGCCACTGATTAACTACAGTGACGGGCAGTGTTACGAAAATGCAACAATTTCGCGTTAGGCACGCGGACGTCGATAAATGAGGCAGATACCCCAATCTGAAAATTAAAACGCAAACGACGACGATCTAAATATAAATATCTTATACTATGATAGTATAATATTATTAATATTTTGTACTGTTATGTATAGACTATACATTATAGTATTATGTTAGTTACAATTTTAAAACAGTTCTAATTTACAGGACCGAGATATACAATTTGTAACTCTGTCAATTAAACTCAGCATCTTCTAGGTAGATTGTAATAAATGACTAACAGGTTCAAGCGATGAATGATATAATTAAAAAATAGGTTAATCAGGTACACTGACGACCTTTGGAAATCTTCGGAAAGCAACTTGGGAATTATTAGAGAAACCGCAATCTTCACGGCTGGCATGTATATTCTCCGTCACGATTCAAGTCTTGATTTTGCTCTCGATTTTGATATTTATCATCGAAAGTTTGCCACAGTATAGGAATGCCGGAGGTACGTACGCTTCTTGCACAATTACTTATTATATCTTATCGATTAATATTGATAATTATTAATATTGCTAAACACCAAGGGGGTACTTGCTTGTTTTCCCCGCTCGTGCTTTTATTGGGCTGTTTTTTATTCTTGCAAGGTTGTTATTTGCTCGTGAATTTTCCATAATATAACTTTAATTTTATTTCAGCTGTTGTAGACGGAGCAGGTATTTATTAATTCTATGTTATATGTGGTGCACATATACCACACATAGGTATAATATGCTTATAGTATCTGTTTGGTATCTGTTATAGTATCTGTCAATGGTCTAATTTATACTGTTTTAAAAACAAAATCAATGAATGGTCGCAGTTTTTAAAAACACCCTGTGAGTAGACTGTCCACCGTCCCGGGACTAGACTCAATTCGGGGCCCTGGCGAAGACTTAAAGTCGAAATCCGTTTTCGACCGTGGACAGCCTACATGTAACATTAGGTTAACTCCCAGGGGGAAGTGCGTGTATATAGACACGCAATTTTTTTTTCGTCAATTTTAGGCATACGGATTCCCGTAAGGCAAAACGGATATTGCTGACCCTCCCTCAACTTTTCGAAAAAATTCGATTGACGGTGTTTTTTCGTAGGTTTGAGATTTCAAACAGCTCTCTAGGGGGCCCTGGTGGCCCAAATCAATTTCTGAATAGTCAGATCGACGTAGTTTGACGAGCTCTACAACTTGACTTTACCAGTTTTTTTTGAATTATTGCGAATTATTGTGAATTTTTTAAGTGCGTGTTTATATACACACATTTCTCCCTACGGGTTCCCAAAAACTCCTTCCCGCTGAGAGTTAAGTCTAAAATTTCACAAACTTATCGAAAGCTTATAGGTCGATGACCGAGACTTTACACTAGGGGTAAGAAGAGCGAGGTACTTATATAAAGTATATTATCACTTGTATATTTTTCGCGCTTAATCCTTGCGCATGAAATGACAACCATTTGTATCTTATCTATGGATTGGGACACCAAGTGGATTTAGCTGAAAGAGATTAGTAAGATAAAATAGTCGACATTTGCTTCTCAAACCATACTATGTATGTTACTGCATAATTCTACGAATCCTTTAAAGGATAATATCCAAAAATTCCTGAAATTTTCTTAAATTTGAAAATTATTTTGTAAAATCAATCAAAATCTCGTCCTTAAATACCAGCTAAAAACCCAAATTGAAGACTAATCAAGATTTTTTTGTTCATGCAAATTTGAATTAAATATTCAGACGGCGGAAGAATGATTCCTGTATATGAGTCGTTCAATTGTACGAATATTGACCTTGAGATGTCGCCAGAGTGTAGCGAGTGGCACGGCGTTAGCCAGACGGACTGTATTAAATACTGTATGCAAAATGCCTTACCAGATTCGTGCTTTAACGAAACAGCTCAAGAAATTAATTGCCAATGGGTATACTATGAGCCATCCTCGGGATTCTGTCGTATGAAAACAAAATGCCACCAGGATAACTTTGCCCAAGTTTTCAAAAAGGAATCAAGTTAGTAAAATCATGCTGAGGATTCACCAAAATGAAGCTGAGGATCATATTTTGACCAAAAAGGGCCTAAAACTACGTTTTAATCGAAACATTTTTTTAAAGAAAACAATCAAGATATACACATAATATAAGATAGATAAATGCATAAATTATAATATTAAAATATATTATACACCACCTTTGATGTTATGTTACCACCATTACATCGCAAAACAAACATGGTAACATAATGGGGTAAAGCGTTGATTTAATAAATGGAAATCTTTAAGAATAGTCCATTAAATCCCAAAACATGGTAGCATAACGAAATTTTGGTAATATAACCGGTGGTAAGATAATAACGATTTTTATTGGCATTAAATCGTAAAAACTGGTAACATAATAAAATTTTGGTAACATAATGGGGTAGGAAAAATAACCTGTGGTAACATAACGGCGCTGGTGGTGTACGACAAATAAATCACGTATTTTTATAAAAAAAAACTTAAAGTGTGCCTTTTTTTATCTGTAAAATCCCATTACAGTCCATGTGCGCACAACGCGACACTTTCACTTGGCCAAAACCTGTCGCGTTGTGTGCGCACTGTCGCGTTGTGCGCGCACTGTCGCGTTGTGTGCACAACAATCACTCAATCCCTTACAAGGTATAAAATAGTATTTTTTGCTGTTTTTGGAGACGAATTTTTGAAGACGATTTTATTTTTAGCCACCCTTGGTTTGGTGAACCTGGAAAGTTTGAACGCTAAACACTTAATTTTTTTTCCTCCGAAAGTCCCAGACGGCTACCATCACTGATGGCGATCAAAAAATTTCGACAAAAAACTCTGAATTAAAAAATTCACCGTTTCTAAACTAAATCTACTTTTGCTTTATTTTCGTTATGAATAATTTATATTTTTTACACAATGGATTTATTCAAGAGAAAAAAAGTGTCGCGTTGTGTGCACACTTTTCATTAGGTCACAACCTGTCGCGTTGTGTGCGCACTGTCGCGTTGTGTGCTGTCGCGTTGTGCGCGCATGGACTGTAAATTATTATTATTTGATATACATATTATGAACCAGATTACCAACTTGGTCCCATTGCCCGGACATGTCCCAATAGTGACCCACTATTCGGCATGGTCACTTTAGTAATCTTTATGTTCAGCATTATATTAAAAATAAAAACTGAAACGAATTTTATTAAGTGATTGTTGACGAAAATGACAAATATGCAATGAAGATATTTAACCAAATAAACTACTTCTGTATTGCCATTTTCACCGTTGAAATAATTTTGCGACTTATATCAACGCCAAAGGTAACAAAGTTAGAACATAATTAGCTAATGATACCAGAAACTAAGGAAACGTTTTTTTTCGTTAATGACATGGTGAACTCCAGTGGGTCACAGGTGTTCCTATAACCAGTTAAAGATACTGTGTGATGATCAACACACACGCCTATGGCCGTTTTTAAAGGATATTTTTTTTTGCAAAACATTTTACGTGGTACTCGAGCATGACGAATCCATTGAGACCAAAAAAAAAATCGTCAGATGTCTCCAAAGTCATCTCAGGAAAATTTTTGAAATCAGGAAGATTTTTGAAATCGGGAAGATTTTTGAAATCAGGAATATTTCTAAAATCACGAAGATTTTTAAATCAGGAAATTTTTTTGAAATGTAAAATAAACTCCCTCATTTTTGTTCCAGAATTTTCACCATGAAATTTAGTTTGACCCGTCTATCAGCGATTTTTTATTTTAGGCCGTTTTGATGAGATATGAGGGCAAATAGGCCGTTGTGTAACGATCGTCACACAGTGACGCCCAAGAGTTAAGAACATAGATTACACTTTAAAACTTCCACTTGAAACTATTTTCCGAGAAAGTTTTTTTTTTTTCAATAAAATTTCACTGAAAAGTTTTTTCCCGGAAAATGTAGGCAATCTCCATACATATGAATTTAGCCACGAAAGTTCTTCATGGATCCCCTCAATATCATTGATCTTTTGGCTGTGAACAGTGCTCTTGGAAGACTTTATTGATAACGGCTTTGCATTCAATCTTGGTTTTTTATCATTTTTTTGTTATTTATTTTTCCATCATTTTTTTTTTAATTTTTGAAAAAAAAGACAAATTCACATGCAGTCTATCAAGAGCACTGAGCGGTGCTTCCATTTTATATTGAGCTTATCATTCTTCAGGTTTATGGTAACAAAAACGCATGGGTAGAACTATTATTGCTTTTAATAATGACATGAATAATTCCAAATAACTTACCCAGAATACAATATGTATAGCGTGTCAAATCGAGGTACCGAGGAATCTCGCAAAAAAGTTTTTCGCATGATTTCTAAAAACTAATTCTGCGAGACAAATTTTCTGTTAAAAATTACAAATGACAAAATTTTTCTTGTTTTGTTTTTGCTGCAAAAGACGTTTTATATAGGTTGGGTTTTCGCATTTTCTGCAAAAAAACCAACAAACAAATATTTTCTTGTTATTTGATCAAAAAACTTTTTTTGCGAAATGCCGCGGTGCCATAGAATGAACTAATATGACAATTAATATGACCTTTTCTGAGGCAGCTCCATGAGTATTTACTACCAGAGAAATTACACAGGTTTTATTAACCCCTCGAGACGAAATGAAGAATTAATAAAATTCAGCCAGTTTGACTTTGAACACAAATCAAATTGCATGGAAATTGTTTCTAAGGTTGAAAAGTCCTAAGGCGAAAATTACTTACGAAAATATTAGTATGTACCAAGTACTAAATTGTATGGTCCGAAAAGGCTTCCAATCGTTTAATAAACTACTTCTGAGAGTTAACCCTAATGCATGTAACAAAAGCAATCAGGTTGTCAAAATTGTATTATTAACTCATACAAAACAGTAATAACTTTATTTATCAAAGAGTACCATAATACCGAGTTATCCGGCGAAGAAACAGATAAGAAAGCAGAAATGTTTCGAATATTAAGGATCATACGCCTCATTCGAGTGGTCCGAATTTTACGATTTTCACGTTACAATCAAAATCTTCAAACCTTAGGTGAGTTTTTATGTTTTCAAAGTCGAGCAAAACAGGTAATGTTAGGGTGTTACAACTTAATTGCAAATGCCCAAAACACTCTTCTTCTTGAAATTTATTACGAAAAATAACTCATAAAAGCATTTTTTTTATTTCTGTTGATCAGCCAAAGTGCGGTCACACCTAATTTCACTTGCACTCTCTGTGAATTGGCCAAATTATAATTTTCAAATATTTATTTTAATTGTTAAGGGCGGTCATTATTGAAGTCAACGAGAGAAATTGGTTTTCTGATCATGTTCTATTTGATATTTTCGGTTCTGTGTGCTACGATAGCCTATTACGTTGAAAATGAGGTTGAAAAGACCGGATTTACCTCGATTCCGAGCGCCCTCTGGTGGGCTATTGTCACGATGACCACTGTTGGTTATGGAGATATGTATCCACAAACAGTTAAGCTGTGAAAAATATTTTAAAATAAGTATTAAGTATACAATTTTTCGCACTTTCCGCCGAGAGTTAATTTTCCCTACATTAAGGTTGCAAAAATTATATTTACGTCATTATCAATTTATCATCGGTAGAAGTAGGAAAATCGAAAATTTTTCGAAAAAAAAAAAATGGTAGAGCCAAGTTGTAGAGCTCGTCAAACGACGTCGATCTGACTATTCATAATTTGATTTGAGCCACCAGAGCCCCCTAGAGAGCTGTTTGAAATGTCCAACCTACCTTTTCGAAAAAAATTCGATTTGCCCATATATAATATATACCATTATGAAAACGTCTTACTTTTGATTCCGTAAAAATTTTTTTAGTTGCATTTTTCCCATAGAGGCTTTTTCGCACGAGTTTTCTCCTGAAAGTTAAAGTGCCTCAAAAAAAGTTCAATTTTCCATCAGCTAGTTCAGCGGTCGGTCGATTTATTGGATGTATAGCTGTTTTTTGTGGAATTTTGTGTGTGGCCCTTCCGATTCCCTTTATTTCTAACGCCTTTGAACTTGAATACAAAAAAGTGCAAATTCAGTCAAAATTCAATATGGGCGAAGATGTCGAAGAAGATGAAAAAACACGCATGAAATTATGTATGCACCTTTTTGAGCTTCAAATGGAGGGATAAAAAAACGGGATAAAAAAGCGTTGAAAGAAATTTCCGACAACTTTAAATAATCAATAACTTTATATTTTTGAGCAACGGAAATTCCTATTCAAGAATAATATACTAAATATGATTCCCGATGTGTTGCTAATTTACTTGTATAAGTTCTTTATATGATTGTTGAAAAAATATTTTCTGTACTTAACTTTCTTTTGATGCCAAAAGTTTAAAACAATTCTTAACGCTTTATCTTCATGCATTAACTATGCAAATAAACTGATATACACTGTATATGTTCGTCAAATAACGCTGCGTCCTTATCCGGTCAAAGTTGGACTGAAATTTTACACGTATCAACCCACATAATGTGGGCCACATTTAGGGCCTTCACCTATTAAAAGTAATACGAATCGATGGTTTATTGCTTATTTGATATGACAAATAAACTACACCAGGTGCGCCGTTATGTTACAAATTCCCAGTCAAAAAAAATGTGTAACATAACGGAAAATTGTAACATAACGGCGCAGTGCGTAGGCGATTTAGCTGGAAAACGGCAAACAATTAAAAATTGTAACATAACGGGACGAACGGGGAAAATATTGCGCAATACGTGTTTTTTTGGACAAATTGTAACATAACGTAAAATAGTGATTACGTAACTAAAAATTATTGCGTGATACGCGTTTTTTGTACACATTTTTTTGTACACGTTTTTGCTAAAAAAATGTAACATAACGGGACGAACGGGAAAAATTGTAACATAACGGGGTGAAACATAACGGCGCACCTGGTGTAGTCTATAAAGCTGAAAAGTATCAGTATTATGTCAGATAAAATGAAAAATGAATTAAAATGTTTACCCTGAAAAAATAGTTCCTCTCGAGAGACCAACTGGCAAAGATGCATAATTGGGCACAGCGGGCGTGAGGAATAATAAAGGGGACATATGTCCATTATTACAATGTTTCTAATGTGTTAATATAAATCGCGTTTTAATCAAAAATTACCTAGACAACCGCAATTGACCGCTTAAAAACCAAAAATATATAATTAATTTCTTTCAAGGTAAGGCTAATTACTGTTTATAAATGAAAAAAATGGAAAAAAATGGTCACTTATATTTTTAATGTTCAAATTATGTTGCTTTCATTAAATGTTAAGTACAGTTGGCAATATCGTGCATTTTATTTTGTATTTTGGAGTATGGGCTTTATCTACACGGCGTCAAACATACAAGATAATGATTGGTATTTTAGTTGATAAATTCACCGTTTTAAATATCCTATACTATATTATACTATACACAGGTTAAGTACTTAACCGTCCACTAAATTTTTTTTAAAACTGGACGGTTAAGCCGGTTCCGGACGGTTAAGCCGGTAGTGCGTAGGCGATTTTATGGGGAAATTAAAAAAAAACGAAGTGGACGGTTAAGCAAAAATAGCCATTTTCTATAAAAACTTGATCTCCTATAAGACGTGACTCTTTTCCATGACTGTTATTTCTTACTATTTTATACTTTTTAACTCAATTGACCATTGAAAAAATTTTTATATTGCTATATGACATTAATTTTTGAGAAAAAAAAGAGAAAATTTTCGAAATAATTTATTAAAAAACGGACGGTTAATCCAAACTGGACGGTTAAGCCGGTAGGGCGTAGGCGTTAGCTCTGAAAAAAAATTAGCTAAAAAGTGGACGGTTAAGCCGGTTCCGGACGGTTAAGTACTTAACCTGTGTATAAAAAAAAACTTGTGACGACCGGCGGTGAAAATGAAAATATCCAAAAAAAGTGAAATCATATAGAAAACGATCGTCTACAGTCAGCCAGTCGGAAGTGTTTAATGATCTCGGTTTGTCTTGCAAATGAATTTGAGAATAAGTTTCTCGCTTTTAAGAAAATGCCATAAGTTATGGCCCATAACACGCATAGAATGAAAAATCGACAAAAACCTACTTTACTGTTTTTTTTGTCAAAAATTGACAAAACTGTTAACTTATGTGAATTTAGGGCCTTTTTTAGATTTTGTTACAATTTGAAAGGTATTGAGTCACGTGAATTTTGTTAACTTTGGTAGCTAGGGCGTAGGCGGAAAAGTTGCTGCGCGTAGACTGTTAAGTGAATATTGTTAACTTACGTGGTGTTAACCTACGTAGGTAGGTGGTGTAGTGTAAAACTGAATAATTGGTATTATGGTTCAGAACAAGAAATTGATTTTCCACGGTTACTATTATGTTCGGACTCGATGCATTCCAGATCAAAAGTTACGAAATTATATCCAAATCTCACAATTGAAGATATTCAGCTTCTTTATGGCGAGAATTTTAGTGGTCACGACAAAGACATTTGGGCATTGAAGAAACGGTTATAATTTTGTTTGACAAAAACATAAAATGGGCAAATTACAGCAGCTGGTATGAAAAGAGTTAAATTAATTATATCCAACTAAAAGCTTAATACAATGACAGATGAGATGCGTAACGAAGTTGATGAAATTCTCAACGATCGCATGACCTCGTCAACATGGTTAACATTAAACGCGATCAATCTGACTGATTTTTACTACAAAACAAACATGCCGTATTTGGTATTTGAGTGTCGATTACAGGTTAATTTAATTTTTAATTTTCTCGTTAGTCACTATTATGAGTTTTCATTATGAGTAATCCTTATGACTCATAAATTATGAGTCATTATTATGAGTCATAAGGAATAATTCATGAAAATTATAATTCATGAAAAACTGGCTTAGACTTGATGCGTGCATAACGTGACACTTTCACTTGGCCAAAACTTGTCGCGTTGTGCGCGCACTGTCGCGTTATGCGCGCACTGTCGCGTTATGAGCGCAGTGCTGCGTTATGCTCGCACTGTCGCGTTATGCGCGCATTGTCGCGTTATGCGCGCATTGTCGCGTTATGCACGCACTGTTGCGTTATGCGCACACTGTCGCGTTATGCGCGCACTGTCGCGTTATGCGTGCACTGTTGCGTTATGCGCGCACTGTCGAGTTATGCGCGCACTGTCGCGTTATGCGCGCACTGTCGCGTTATGCGCGCACTGTTGCGTTATGCGCGCACTGTCGCGTTATGCGCGCATCAACTGAAGAATCTATTAATCTCATGGTTTACCTCGGTAATACAAGTCACAGTACGATTATGTACGACTCAGGTAATCCGAGTAAAACCAAATTTGAAAATTGATAATCGAAAAATCGAAGTATAAATTTTTCTTTACAAAATCTTAGAAATTCGACTGTCGGGGACTGTGGACAATACGCTGGACTTTAATGGGAGCGTGTCTTGAGCTTGACGTACGCCGCGTTAACCACCTGAAACGGCAAAAAGACAATTTTCGAAAATCAGCCGTGGCCAGTTTCCTCAAGACAAAACCAAGGTGGTGGTCAAATTCGTAAAATTCGGAATTTGGTGAAAAAAAAATCCACACTGTAGAATTTTAGCAATTCAGGTTTATACCAATTTGGCTACCACCAAAACCAAGCGGTGCTACGGAAGTCGTCCATAATGTTAAGCAGCTCGAGCTCACGATTGGGGTTAACCGTTCGGACACCACATTTGGATGGAAAGGATACAAAAATGCCCTGACCGTTTATTATCTCCATCCAGGTAACTAAAAGTAATAATATTCTGGCTCAGTTTTTTTCGAGTTGTCACGTCACAAGTTGACAGTTCGTCACAAGTTGAGAGTTTGAGGGAGTTTTTTGGGCAAAAATAGGCAAAAAGGGGCAAAAGTGACGGAACAAGTTGACAGTTTGTCACAAATTGACAGTTTGTCACAAGTTGACAGTTTGTCACAAGTTGACAGTTTGTCACAAGTTGACAGTTTGTTAGAAGTTGACAGTTTTTGACGAAAAACATCGGAAACGAAAGTGTCAACTCGTTACGTCACCGACTGTGTTTTCAGAGGAACATTACATGAAAGAAGAGCACTCTTACCCTCTGGTCATTGGTTTCGTGGTTTTGCTTATCACGTTATTGATCATACATTGTACTAATATTTTTTTTCGAGAAAAATGACTTAAAACAAACATTCAGCTATAATAAAAATCACCAGTTAAAAAAAATAGTGGTACCATAATACCCAATTTGGTTTAAAAGTATTTTTTACATTTATTCATGATTTCATGTCGGTTTCGATCCTGATTTATTTGTCTTTTGTTTAAATCTAGTTATCCTGGACGTGATATTTTCAAAAAAGTTCTTATTTTGTTTGAATCAGTATTGTCTTCAACAAACTAAATTTTTATTCTCACTTATTTAAATTAATTTCTAAGTTATGATTTAATATAAATAACGAGAAGTTAAGCCAAATATAGTTTGACTCCAGTTGTAGATGTTGTTCATATCCAAAAACAACTGCTTGGGTTGCCATATACAGCATGTGTGCCACGACAAAGTATGCCAATTTGAGACGCTCCATTTGAATTGATTCAATGAGGATCATTTTTCATTAAAAAACGCCTTATATACACAAGGTGCGCGGTTAACCGTCCACCAAAATTGACAAAAAAGTGAACATTCTCTCAGATCAGTACTGACAAAAAAAAACGAATTTTTGATACATTTATTACCTTAACTCCCAGGGGGAAGTGCGTGTAAAACGACACGCAACTGGGTTTTTTCGTCGATTTAAGGCATATGGAGGCCCCGGACCCAAAACGGGTATTGGTGACCCCCCCTTATCTTTTCGAGAAAATTCGATTGACGGTGTTATTTTTTGCGTAGGTTGGAGATTTCAAACAGCTCTCTAGGGGGCCCTGGTGGCCCAAATCAATTTCTGAATAGTTAGATCGACGTAGTTTGACGAGCTCTACAACTTGGCTTTACCAGTTTTTTTGAATTATTGCGAATTAATGTGATTTTTTTAAGTGCGTGTTTATTTACACGCATTTTCCCCCAACGGGTTCCCAAAAACTCCTTCCCCCTAAGAGTTAATTTAAAAAAATCAAAAAAAAATGGTTTCAATACAAATTGGCCAACCAAAATGGTGAAAAAATTATTCGGTGGAAGAATGCGGATACTCACGGTTGTTGAATGAAATCGTTGATGTATGTGATTGTTACCCTTCTTACGTAGAAGATGGGCGACATTTAATACAGGAAAGACTCAATGGATCAATAGGCAAGGAAATTCGAGAATTTTTTTTTCAAAAAATTGTAACTTTTTAGCGGACATCGCGGTTTCTCGCAGAAACCGTATCTCGCGGAAAAGCTTTTACATTATTGATTTATTTTTTTCGTACCAAAA
>SCLG01000050.1:883991-925153 GCA_004367875.1 Oikopleura albicans
ACAAATTGGCCAACCAAAATGGTGAAAAAATTATTCGGTGGAAGAATGCGGATACTCACGGTTGTTGAATGAAATCGTTGATGTATGTGATTGTTACCCTTCTTACGTAGAAGATGGGCGACATTTAATACAGGAAAGACTCAATGGATCAATAGGCAAGGAAATTCGAGAATTTTTTTTTCAAAAAATTGTAACTTTTTAGCGGACATCGCGGTTTCTCGCAGAAACCGTATCTCGCGGAAAAGCTTTTACATTATTGATTTATTTTTTTTCGTACCAAAATCCTCGGGGTGTCCCAATTCATTAGAAAGATATAATATCTACCGGTAGTTTATAGCGATATCTATCTTTTTAGTGGATTGGGACACCGCGTGGATTTCGCTACAAAGAGACTAAAGTAACAATATACAGGTTAAGCCTCATGAAAATCGGCTGAGCGTTTCTAGAATAGAGCAATTTCTTCTTTTTTCTTGCAATGGGGTGCTCCTATTGGCCGATATCATTTTAAAATATGCCGACACGGTATACTAGAAACGCGCAGCCGATTTTCATGAGACTTAACCAGTAGTAAGTGCAAAAAGTTGTATCTCGCAGAATTTCTGAAAACCATTAATGCGATGCCTAATTAGCATACACAAAACTTGTCTTTTTTGTGTATGCTAAAACCAATTTCGATAAAAAAAGGCGATAAATTTCCACTTTCCTGCTTTTTGAGACATGTGGATTTTATAAACATGCAACATGTGTCACGTTCATTAAAGACAATTTTGAAGAATTGGATGTTCAATGCGAACCGGCCTGTTTTCATAATGATAGGGTTAAATATTACCAAAAATACTGAACACTTCAATGTCTATCAAGCGACTTGCGATTAGCGCATAAGGACCTAAACAACCCTGCCCGTTAACTGGCCGACATTTTTGCCGAAACACATTTTGCTACGTAATAATGGCGAGATAATAATAATGGCGCAGTGCTTAACATACCGAGTAGATTTTTGGTATTGTTGCGACTAAGGGATAATCTCACAGAAAATGACGGCATATACCGAAAAATCGCTCTAACAAAAAGCAAAATCAGGACGGTATAATAGAGCGATAGGCTTTCCCGACAAAAACATTTTTCGAAATTACGGCCAGATAACGGAACGAGTGGGAATTCCGGTCAGATAACGACGCAGGTGGTGAAGTACATTTACATGTACCCGTTATATTTAACTCCAGCGGCGCTATTCATCAAGAGTCCATTCATGTAAGTTTTCAATCTTTGAATACAAAAATTGCGTGATACAGACTAAAAAATCTATTAGTTAATAAATTATTGACACTCTGTAGTTGCGTAACTCCCATTAGTCCATTAGTCTAAATTTTCACTAAACGCCCTAAACGGACCCAAAAATCATAGTAAACCGGGCTTAATCGAAATTGCTGAAACACGGGTCTACCGGTTTAGTCTCATGAAAATCGGCTGCGCGTTTCTCGAATAGAGCAATTTTCCTCTTTTTTTTTGCAAAAGGGTGCCCCTATTGGGCAATATCATCTTAAAATATGCCGACACGGTATACTAGAAACGCTCAGCCGATTTTCATGAGACTAAACCAGTAGTAGATTTTATGAGAAAAAATATAAACCATTAAACGGAACTGATATTTTTTGTTTAAGTCCAAATTTGGACAAATGGACCCCTACGGATTTAACGCCACTTGGGAGTTCATCATTATTTTGTTTATAGTACTCACGATTGGATGATATGAAAATTCAAGTGTTGCATCATTTGCGTAATATGTCTTCAGAAATAGGTACAAAAGTTCGATACTTAAAAATATAGAATTAAAAAATGAATCAATAAGAACTTGTTTCGACAACAATTCGCATGGCAGAAGTAACGGGAACCGTATTTACTGAAATACCGAGTTATGCGTTCTCGGAACTTGTGGCAGATATTGGTGGTTCGCTTGGTTTAGTTTNAAAAAGTTGTATCTCGCAGAATTTCTGAAAACCATTAATGCGATGCCTAATTAGCATACACAAAACTTGTCTTTTTTGTTTATGCTAAAAACCAATTTCGATAAAAAAAAGACGATAAATTTCGACTTTCCTGATTTTTGAGACATGTGGATTTTATAAACATGCAACATGTGTCACGTTCATTAAAGACAATTTTGAAGAATTGGATGTTCAATGCGAACCGGCCTGTTTTCATAATGATAGGGTTAAATATTGCCAAAAAAAAACTGAACGCTTGTTTTTTTAATTAATTTCAATGGTTATCATGTGACATGCCATTAGCGTATAATCACCTATATCCCATGCGCCGTTATCTTGCCGACATTTTTGCCGAAAAAACATTTTGCTATGTAATAATGACCAGATAATAATAATGACGCCGCGCAGTGCTTAACATATAAAGATAGGCTTTCCTAAAAAAATATTATCCAAAATCCCGGCCAGATAACGGAACGAGCGAGAATTCCGGCCAGATAACGGCAGAGGTTGGGTAGTACATTTACACGTAGAGGTTGTTACAAAGAAATATTTAACTCCAGCGGCGCTATTCATCAAGAGTCCATTCATGTAAGTTTTCAATTTTTGTATAAAAATATTGTAAAAAATCTAGTAAAACAATCTTTAAACGTGTTCAGGTTATTTGATCGAAATGTTTTCCGTTGAATATGAAATTATTGGCACGTTATAGTTGCGTAACTCCCATTCGTCCATTAGTCTAAATTTAGACTAAACGCCCTAAACGGACCGAAAATGATAGTAAACCGGGCTTAGTCGAAAATCGCTGAAACACGGGGCTAGTAAATATTATGAGAAAAATGTGAAACATTAAACGGAACTTATACACCACCTGAGGGGTTATCTTACCAGGGGTTATCTTACCAAGATTGGGTTATCTTACCACTTTTTGGACCAAAACGTTTAGAGGTTTCCGCCTACGCCCTGAGTGGTTATCTTACTAAGGTTGGGTTATCTTACCACTTTTTAGATAATTTAGGTATAACTCTTGCAATAAAAATATAATATAAAGTAAACAGTTCCCTTAACAGCAAATTGTGTATATGGGAATTTTTCATAAATCTTGGGATTTTCATTATTATTGCAATAAAGTATAACTCATCATATAAATTATGACTCATCATTTTGGGGTTTTTCCAAAAGTGTCGAATTCTCATTGGTCAAAAACGAAAAATGTATTGCGCAATCCGCTAAATCGGGTTATCTTACCAAGAACCCCTAAATTGGGTTATCTTACCAAAAACCCCTAAATTGGGTTATCTTACCAGAAAAACAAAAGTTTTTAAGCGTTTACGCCTACGCCCATAGTGGTTATCTTACCGCTTTTTTAGCGTTTATAAAGGTAAGATAACCCCTCAGGTGGTGTACGTTTTTTCGCTTATCATGGTTAAGTCCCAATTTGGACTAATGGACCCCTACGGATTTAATGTCACTTGCGAGTTAATAATTATTTTGCTTATAGTACTCACGATTGGATGATATGAAAATTCAAGTGTTGCATCATTTGCGTAATATGTCTTCAGAAATAGGTACAAAAGTTCGATACTTAAAAATATAGAATTAAAAAATGAATCAATAAGAACTTGTTTCGACAACAATTCGCATGGCAGAAGTAACGGGAACCGTATTTACTGAAATACCGAGTTATGCGTTCTCGGAACTTGTGGCAGATATTGGTGGTTCGCTTGGTTTAGTTTTAGGGCTCAGGTAAGTGAACTAATATGATAAAAGCTTTTTTCAACGATCTTCTGACAATTATTTTGCATAGTTCTCTAACATAACCTATTGAGTACACAGTGAGTCTCCCCTGACAATAAGTTCCACCTTGTCCCCTTTATCATAATGAGGGCCACTTTTTTGACCTAAAATCTTTCTTCTCGAAATAACGGCCAACTTTTGTCATAATAAGGGCCACCCCATAATAAGTAGAAAATTGGCTTGATAGGCGTTCTTTCTACGCTGCAGTGCGCTCATGATTATACAATTTGTCAAATCGATTGAAATTCCAAGTTAATCAATATTACTTTTAAACTAATTTTATGTAGTTTAATTGATATAATGGCGCTTGGACATAGTCTGGTTTACGGTAAAAAGCTTCCAGCGTATTTAAATGCCATGAGGAAAAAAACAAAAAAATGGACGACTAGAGAATGGCAAATCGCCCACAAAGGAATAATCAGTAAAGATAGCAGGAACGGCATCGATTTATTCCATAAAACACTTGTAATAATACCTTTATTTTTGCAAAAATGGATAATACTTTTTGGTGAAAGTCTCCCTAATTTGAATGTCCCTTAATTTGAATGACGTCCCTCAACTTGAGACCCCTTACAATATATTATATCGCAGTGATTTTCAAACGCGAAAAAATAAATAATGTTACCACTTTTTGGTAACGTTGCTTGACAGCGTGTCTGAAGCCTATGTGGCCTGTCATTTGCCATTTTTGAGNGGCAGAAGTAACGGGAACCGTATTTACTGAAATACCGAGTTATGCGTTCTCGGAACTTGTGGCAGATATTGGTGGTTCGCTTGGTTTAGTTTTAGGGCTCAGGTAAGTGAACTTATATTACACAGGGTGCGCCGTTATGTTTCACCCCGTTATGTTTCACTTTTCCTCGCCCGTGCTGTTATGTTTCACTTTTTTGAGAAAATATTTTCCCCTAATACATATGTTTATATGTTAAGCCCTACGCCGTTATGTTTCACTTTTTCCCGCTCGAGCCATTATGTTTCACTATTTTTCGAGTTTTTTTGTGAAACATAACGGCGCACCCTGTGTATAAAAGCTTTTTTTCAAAGATCTTCTGACAATTATTTTGCATAGTTCTCTAACATAACCTATTGAGTACACTCCCCTGACAATAAGTGCCACCTTGTCCCCTTTCTCATAATGAGGGCCACTTTTTGACCTAAAATCTTTCTTCTCATAATAAGGGCCAACTTTTGCCATTATAAGGGCCACCCCATAATAAGTAGAAAATTGGCTTGATAGGCGCTTTTTCTACGCTGCAGACTGTGCGCTCATAATTATACAATTTGTCAAATCGATTAAAATTCCAAGTTAATCAATATTACTTTTAAACTAATTTTATGTAGTTTAATTGATATAATGGCGCTTGGACATAGTCTGGTTTACGGTAAAAAGCTTCCAGCGTATTTAAATGCCATGAGGAAAAAAACAAAAAAATGGACCACTAGAGAATGGCAAATCGCCCACAAAGGAATAATCAGTAAAGATAGCAGGGACGGCATCGATTTATTCCATAAAACACTTGTAATAATACCTTTATTTTTGCAAAAATGGATAAAACTTTTTGGTGAAAGTCTCCCTTAATTTGAATGTCCCTTAATTTTAATGACGTCCCTCAACTTGAGACCCCCTACAATATATTATATCGCCGTGATTTTCAAACGCGAAAAAATAAATAATGTTACCAGTTTTTGGTAACGTTGCTTGACAGCGCGTCTAATCAAAAATATCAAAGGCTGAGTAATACAAAAAAAATTTAAAAGAAGGAAATCGCCTTTCGGTGATTGGCCCAAAGCGCTCAGAAAAGGACCAATGATGTGGCCTGTCAGGCCCCAGACGCGCTGTCAAGTAACGTTACTAAAAAGTGGTAACATTATTCATTTTTTTCGCGTTTAACAATGACTGCGATAATGAATAACTTTCACGGTCTTCATTTGGCCCAACTAATCGGTACCACGCAGACAGTATTGATGAGAGCTTAGATGAAAAGGTCGAAAATTCAGACATGACCGAAGAAATTGTCTCAAAAGACGAAGAACTCCAAGATAGGCTGCCCACAGTGAAAGGTCTAGAATTGCTACTGTTTCACCGAGCTACAGTATGAGGTATAATAATGCGTTTCTCACTTTTCTAGTTTTTAAGCCTATTAGAATACAACATTTTAGAAAGCGAAAAGCATGGTATTTTATCTCATACTGTAGTTAATTAACAAGTTGTTTCGAATCCACCTCATAAAAGTCCCGTTTTACGGAGGTTATTGCAAATAACTCAATAGGGGTATTTTTCTCGTACTGGTCGTGGGACTGGTCATGAGTACCGGCTAGGAGATCGCCAATAAAAATATAAAAAAAAATTAAGATTAAATTTCATTTCATTCATAGAAGGCTGGCCCTTTAGGTCTTTTATATTTCGTTCCGTTGCGCTATTTTGTCGACATTTTCCGAAGTCAGTTTGGACGACCTACATCCTGGCGACAATTTTTAATTTCGACCGTGGACAGCCTACCCAAAGAGAAAGAGGACGAAAAAGAAACCTTGATTTCATCAACGCCATACCAGAAGCTCACAATGTCGCATGATGTCGTTTTAACTAAATTATAGAAAGCTTCTGTTTAAATAAAGCGCGCCCTATGATAGGGCCCCTATCCAATTTGAGACATCCTGTTTTTTTATTCAATGGTATTTTAGAGCGATTGAACAATTGGTGGTGCTATCAGAGAACCCGTGATGAAGCCTAATCCGTTTTGACACAAGACTTTTATTTTGAACAACTGTTCTTATACAGTTGTGGACACGGGAACGTAACACACGAGAACGTGACAAAATCACGAGAACGTGACACTTTTTGACAAACGGTCGTCATTTACGAGAACGTGACAGATTTTGAAAAAAGTGGACGAAATACGCACCTTTTTCGGAAATTTTGTGACAACGTGACACTTTTGAAGATTTTTTGTCAACTTGTCTAAAATTTTTCTCAAAAAATTCTTGTTTTTCATAAAATAAAAACTTATTACGTACAAAATTGTGATTTGGAAAGTACAAAATAATATTCTCTAGACTATAATGAGTGAACAAATGCTGCCCAAATTCTAAAAAATACATTTTTTAAGGTTTTTATATTAAAAAATCTAAATAAACTTACGAACGGTTGTCAAAAAATGTTACGAGAACGTGACAGTCACACCAGAACGTGACAAAATCACGAGAACGTGACAGTTTTTGGTAAGTTAAAGTGTCACGTTCTCGTGTCCACAACTGTAGAGTCTTTTGAGTAGCCCCCTCAGACTCATAAAACTAGTTTTTTTCGAAGAAACATTGGATTTCGTTAAAAAGGTTTTTTTTTATTGCAAAATGCTTCATTGAAACTCAGACTCTGAAATGTCCAGCCAAGTATTAAACTCCATTCAAATCAGTAAGACTGGATAAATCTGTTTTTTTTTCGCGATTTTCAGGTATTATTTTGTTTATAACTTATAAATTATAAGATAATATAAGTCACTTAATATACGTTTTTTGCACACTAAAGAGCTGCTGAGATCACGTATACAGGGCACACTTTTAGAACAACACAGAAACCTGAAAAAGTAAAAGCTGAAAACAGGAGACTAAATTTATTTTTGGCCCTTTTCTGGCAAAAATTGAATGATAAAACCGTGTCCAGGTTTCGCTGAAATCAGGTTGTGCCTTTTGTTACAAATATGTACAATATGTATGCTCTAATAAAGCATAAATACAGTGGCAAGCTTCAATTAAAACCCGAAATCTCGAAAATTTTCGAAATCGCTGAAAATTCGTATACAGGGGTAAAGTGGGCTGAAAAAAACGTTAACGTGCTCGGTTTTTCGTTCCAACCACCTATGACTTCGATTCCAACCATCTCTGACTTATGCTCTATCATTTGAAAAAAAATCAGACCTTCATTGTGTAAGCTAAAGATTTACCAGCGCTTACAAGAATCACGATTTTTCCACTTTTGATGTTCAAAAAAGGGATGAAAAAGAGGAAAAACGAAAAACCGAGCACGTTAAGGTTTTTTCAGCCCATTTTACCCCTGTATACGAATTGTCAGCGATTTCGAAAATTTTCGAGATTTCGGGTTTTAATTGAAGCTTGCCAGTCTTTACCCATTTTTGGGACAATTGCTCCATTTTGGGAGGCTTTCTCGGCCAAAATGGGGTCATTCTAAAAGAAAAATGATCCTTTTTGTGATGATGCTCCTTTTTCGGACGCTATTTTTGAAAACCGAAAACGTCCCAAAAATAAGAAAAGGTCATTTTAAGAGTAAAAGTAATTTTAGCTATGCATTACGAACATATTTATATCGATGTATCAATCCGTTTGAGGAATATCCGGGACTGCTTGCTTCCTTGGTTTGCCAAGTGGTTAATTTTGACAAGTCTTGTAATTTGCGCACCAAGTGGCAAGATATTTGCAGCTCTGCGTTATTTCATGTATCAACTAATAATACCGTTGATGGAAACAATTGATGTACTTTGCATTGTATTTCTAGCATATTACAGGATGTTTATCATATACATTTTTGGGCATGAAATCGACGGACTCAAATTCGTAGGATTTTCTCCAAAAGCGGATTTTTCAATACACTAACGTTAGAATGTACACTAACTTTAGAATTGTTTAAATCGGTTCATAATATGGGTTCACACTTATTTTATTTTATCATAACTAGATTTTGTAAGGCCCTCAAAATGTTCATAGTGATACTCTTTGATAAACATCCTGTTCATTTTCAAAATATTTATTTCCTTAAAGCCAGAAAATCGATCCAGCCGATTTGAAAGGGCGAATAAAATTAAAATTTACTTCCAGATATGTTGGATTCAGATAATCAATTATATATTGCGGTACAGAAGTGTTTTAACTCACAGGGGGAAGTGCGTGTAAATAGACACGCAACTGGTTTTTTCTTCGATTTAAGGCATATGGAGGCCTCGTAGGGCAAAACGGGTATTGGTGATCCCCCCTCAACTTTTCGAGAAAATTCGATTGACGGTGTTTTTTTGCGTAGGTTGGAGATTTCAAACAGCTCTCTAGGGGGCCCTGCTGGCCCAAATCAATTTCTGAATAGTCAGATCGACGTAGTTTGACGAGCTCTACACATACTTGGCTTTACCAGTTTTTTTGAATTATTGCGAATTATTGTGTTTTTTTTAAGTGCGTGTTTATTTACACGCATTTTACCCCTACGGGTTCCCAAAAACTCCTTCCCCCTGAGAGTCAAGATACATTTAAACATACGTATAATTAAATTTTTGTTCAAATTTTGATAAATTTGTGATTTTGGGGAAAATTCCCGAACACGGTTTTCCCGAAAGGCCCACTTACAACCTGTTTTTTGTTGATCTAAATTCTAGTCGCCGTCTTCAGAGAATATAGAATTGCGTGCGAAACTGGCCGTAGACTTGAATGGACAACAATGAAGACCAACATTCCGATTGCAAGATATCAGAAAAACCCAGAGTAGAAGCGATATATAAAAAACGTCTTGAATATCCAGCAAATTAGTAATAATAAAATTTTAAGTTATCCTCTCGCTTCATTTTCGCATGGAATCCATCTATGAAAGCAGGCCCAATAAACCCTAATACGGTGTAAATGATCTCTCTTGCCAATTTAACTCCCAGGGGGAAGTGTGTGTATATAGACACGCAACTTGTTTTTATTCGTCGATTTAAGGCATATGGAGGCCCCGTAGGGCAAAACGGGTATTGGTGACCCCCCTCAACTTTTCGAGAAAATTCGATTAACGGTGTTTTTGCGTGGGTTGGAGATTTCAAACAGCTCTCTAGGGAGCCCTGGTGGCCCAGATCAATTTCTGAATAATCGGATCGACGTAGTTTGACTAGCTCTACAACTTGGCTTCACCAGTTTTTTTTGAATTATTGCGAATTATTGTGTTTTTTTTAAGTGCGTGTTTATTTATACGCATTTTCCCCTTACGGGTTCCCAAAAACTCCTTGCCCCTGAGAGTTAACTAAATATTATAAAACTATTAATTATAGTCTATAATACGGATCAAATCTGCCGGAAGCAATAAACCGGTTGCACACGGTCCGAACCAGACCATCCAGTGCATATGTTATCGCAATAAAATAAGAAATTTGAATCATGATATATAATAAAGAAAGGAAACAGTATAGAACATGACATATGAGCATACATAACGACATTTCTAATCGGGTGGATTATACTGTATCCGATTATAATTGAATGAAAATCCAAGTTTGCCATATAAAAACACTTTAATGGCGTAACGGGTAGTCATGTTCTGGATTTTTCATGTCGAATAATATTCCGCTTCCGCCCTGAGCAGTTATCGGGCGCCCGATTAAGGTTTTTTTGTCGCGAAACCCGTCCGATAACTGCGCACCCGGTTTATATACAAATTGTGATATGTTCAGTATATAACCGCTCAATGGGCTCGATAGTCGAGCACTAACCAGATGCGGCATTAACCCTTAGGGGGATCTTCGCGAAAATTTCCCCGAAACGTTTATATTGCCGTTTAACGACATCGCACTGGACAAAATCAGCGCATTTTAGATTTATTTCTGGAAATTTGAACAAATATCCCCCTGGTACTTAAGTGGTGTTCTATATTCACGTTGATACTTGAGGTTAACTTGTTTTTGTAGTTATTTTAACTGGTCAGTCTGACCGCCCAACTTGGGCGGCCCAAACTCGCGGTTACCACGTGGTTACGACGTGGTACATTGAGCTTCAATTACTATAATTATCTTTTCAATAATGTAGCATAGGCTGTATGAATGCGCTTTTAATTTTTAATGTTAAATAATGTTCAAAGACAATTAGCTTTAGTAGGCTGTTGTTTGACCAAAACACGTTGTATTTATCATATATATTGATAAACTATATAGAATATGCATTTTGGCCGATATCAGTCCTTCATAAATTTAAAGTGCGTATTAAGTTTTTAATAAGTTAAGTTATATAAAGACAAAAATTGTTTGAACAGGCATACGGTTGTATTTAGAGTAAATACTTCGATGTTATTAGGAGGTTTTGTTTTCAGTTACGAATGGTAAATACGATTTTTGTTTCATCGTAACTTACGATGAAAAAAATTCGTATTTTTTTATAATTGACCAAATAAATTTCTCAAGTTTATTAAAAGAGCCTTCTACCATACGCTTCCAAATTTGAGTGTCCTCATAACACCTTAATTGTGTCAAGCTGACAATTTGGATTGTCTGCGTTAACATAGCAACGCGTAAAAACAAATAACAATTTCTTCCTTTTTTGATACGCGGACAATTAGCGGCGCTTTCAACCTAATATAAAAAATCGGATAGTTTTATAGTCCGACAGACTAAATAGTCGTTATTCATAACCTATGAATCATGTAGAAAAGAAATCTATCCGCAACAAAATTTTTGAACGCATGTTTTGAAGGTACCCTAACAATCATGGCATCCCTGATCAATATGGTGGATTTATCCGGAATTCACCAGGTGAGTAAAAATTTAGGGACAATTGGTACATCAATGTGGCATTTATTTAATTGATATCATGTAAATGTCGATAGCCCGTCGACGATAGGAGAGTTCCACACAGTTTTTACGCCGAATTTTTTTTTCTCCGCATTTGCCTTTATCCACATTTTCCTTTATGTATAAAAACAGCTAAAGTTGTCAGATACCTTTACGCTAAACAGGATGATTCTCAACAAAATGCGTTAAATTAGCCTTTATTTTGACCTTTATTCAAACTCGACTTTCTGCAAATTTGATCTACCTCTATTATCGCCCTTCGACTGTGTGGAATTGGCAAGCTTCAATTAAAATCAAAAATCGAGATTTTTCCACTTTTTACCATGTTATGTTCCAAAAAGGGATGAAAAAGACAAAAAACGAAAAACCGAGCACGTTAATGTTTTTTCAGGCCATTTTACCCCCGTATACGTATTTTCAGCGATTTCGGGTTTTAATTGAAGCGTGCCATTATCTTTTTCGGCCTATTCTCCTTTCCACCAATTTAACTTGAATCACGACGAAGCCACTAAAAAAATGTTTGAAAGAATAAAAATTTCGAATATTCACTTAACCTTCAAACACATATGACGGACGTTTGACCGTCCGGGCATATAAAATGCGTTTTTTATGGTGCCACATTCTATTAAATGTAACGACAGTGAAAACTAACATAGATTAATCGATTACAAAGTCGGAAAACAAATAAAAATAAAAATTGTGTTTCCGTAATGAATATTAATTAATCATTTATTGGAGCTAGGAAACCTCAAAATAGAGGTTATTTGCAATTAATAGTTTTCACGCACTTTAAGTAGTGAACGGCCAACCAGCCTCTAAAAAATGAACCCCGTACGTCATCCGGTTAACCGTTTGTGACTTTGTGGTTTTGTGGTCAAATCGACCAAAAAGTGTCCAGGGGTGGTCGGAGAGCTTTCGAGAGTATGCTCATTCGATTCAGGACCATCAAATTGCTCATGGTGAAAAGTTACCTATGTTAGAACACAACGATAGATGGGACGGACAAACGTCCGTCCGATGTGTTCAGGGNAGAATCGTCCATATTTTTGGAGAAATATGTGTTAAAACTAATACACCGCCTGAGGGTTTATCGGGCCACTTTCGCCTTTCAAAACCGGCCTGATAAACCCCAAGTGCGTGGAAGGAATAGCTAGAAAATGTGCCAAACAAGGTGGCCTGATAAGCGCACAAGGGGGGAATTGCGCAACATCAATTTCCGACAAGCGGGAAAATGACCCGATAAACTCATTCACGGGTATAACATAACAGCACAAGTGGCCTGATAATTTATCAGTGATAAACCCTCAGGGCGTGGGCGGGATAGGCGCAAAGCTTTTGGGAAAAACGTGGCTTGATAAGTGCACGAGCGGGCAAAGTTGTCTGATAAACCCCATGCGGTGTACATATGACTAATACATATGTTATTTTTTAGATATCAAGTATGGAACAAGTATGGATTATGATGACCCAATGAAAGATGAATTCATGAATGGTCTTGTGAATTTTTACCTGTTTACTTAATAGTCTGGGATTTAGTTCCAACTACAACATTTGTCGATTTGGTTAAATATTTTTACGATTGATTGTAGAGATCAAACTGTCAAAAAATAAATAAAAAAATCAGAAAAAAAATCGATGGCGAACTTTCTTTTCTCGTACTGTACAGTGCAGTGACTGCACTGCAGTCTGTACTCATGATGTCCATTATTGTAGTACCAGTCAAAAAATATCTATCAGTGAAAATATTGATAGCAATTATTTAATTTTGAGCCTGAAAAAAAGAACCTCGGGCCAATAACAGCCGTTTCTGTATTTTGTACTCCCCAAACGGTTTGGGCCAAAGCTCGAGCATACATAAGCCTCCGAAAAAGTTCTTCCGAAACTTTTCTCCACAAAACTTTTTCTTCGCGTTATTCCGAAAAACCTTTCTTGTTGTTGAACGACCGTGGTGGCTACAGTGGCGACCGACACCACTACAGCACTTGCGCAGTTATCAAAGTATTAACAAAATGGGGAATAATTGGGCGGAAAATAACGAAATATTAAAGTTGTACGAAATGACCGTCATTTGGCATGCCAACAGAACCGGCGTCGTCTCTTTCGCGAGAAATTACTTTAGCAAGAACGCTCTTTTCCTGGAAAATTTGTTCCAGGAAAAGAGCGTTTCTGTAATAGAGCGTTCCCGTTATACTACATTCCCGTGATAAAGTCCTCCCGCAATAAAGTTTTCCTGAGAAAGATTTTCCCGCAAAAAGGCCAGATTGTCAGGTAAAAATAAAATGCCAAAAACAAGGGTTACTATTTTGCCAAAATCATACTAATTCAAACAAAAAATGAATTAATTATTCCAGGAAAAGAGCCTTCTAGAAAAAAAATTTTCCAGAAAGTCCATTCTCGAGAAAGTACTTTCCTGAGAAGCTANCCGAAAAAGTAACTTCATGAATACGTGCCATGTTGTTTTTCCAGGAAAAAAGCGTTCCTGCTAAAGTAACTTCCTGCAAAAAAAAACGGCGCCACAGAACCATTGTCTGTAATCAATGATTCCCAACCATAAAATAATTTTATTACGTTACAAATATTGACGGGAGATTAATTAGATTTATCTCGTTGAATTTATTTATTATGCCAATAATTCGCCAGTAAATAAGTACAATCTCATGGACAAAGCCGGAAAAACTAAACGTCAGTTAAAAAAATTCAAATAACATAGTCTGATTTGGGTGAACAAACAGGGCGAAAGGAGACTACATTTTTGGTTAACAAAATTAATCTATAAGTTATAGCCTATAACTTATAGGGACCTGTTAACAAGATTCATTTTCGGCCCTTTTATAGCAAATCAAAGAAAATGGTTATATTGAAGAAAATGGTAGTCTATAACCATGTTCTTTGATTTGCTAAAAAATAAATTTTGTTAACAGATCCCTTATTATTTTCGCTATTTTAAGCTCTCGCCCTGTATTGACTGTGCCTTATGAAATTCATGTGTTTTACAGAAATGAGGATGACTTGTATGGTTTGTTTCGTGTTCGAGACTTGTAAATAAAAAAGCGCTCTCAATGAGTTTTTTACCACTAGTTGGTGCAGGTTTCCTATGTGTGATTAATTAACTGGATGGTTCAATTGAACAAATAAACACCGTTATATTCAAAAATCCATGTTTAATAACTCACATACATTACGACAACCTTAATACTTACCTACGCACGGCGTTGTTATCGGGCCAAACATTTTGATAGGATTGTAAATGAGAAGATTTGTATATAATATCTAACATCAAATGCGTTTTTGGAAGAAAGTGCACAAGGGTGTATTTCGACAAAATAAGTGCTGAGAAAATGAGTACACCCGGAGTTTACCTGACTTATCTTACCATACCTTACCCGACTTCGACCGACAAAACTAGTGGTGTATGAGTCTACTAATTTTTTGGTCCCAGCTACTTTGGGTGTCATTTAAATGTTTCTAGATGCAATTTGACCGAATTAATAATATGGGTTTTATAGCATTCAGTTTTGCTAAAAATAACGGTATTGACCGGGTATTGGGTAATTGACCTGTAATTCTCGGTCTTTTTTCAATAACACGTAAAAATTTCGATTTTTAGGGTAAATTGGGCTTAGGAATTCCAATTTTGTAATAACTTTTTTCATCTGACCGATAATTGAGCAGTTCATGTCGGTTAAAAAAAATCCGCAAGTTGCCATCAGTTCCACTCCAGAATCGACGTTTCGGGTTCTATGACTGTGATTATGAAACAACCAAGCACCCCTGAACATAAACATTTCTCGGTTTGCAGTTTTGTTCGCTCTTATGTTTTTGCGTTTTATCGACGTAGTTGGAAAACGAAGAATTCTGAAAAAATAAATATTAGTTTTTGCCCGTTTTAAGGTTTCCCAGTTATCCGACTAGACACGAGAAAATGAAAAAAACTGAAAAATTCCGTTTTGTAGTTTTCCGTTTTTAGGTTGTGCCCTTTGACCTCCTGTATTGTTCAGTTTTATAAAGGATGAATCCGGAGTCCCAGAGACAAGTTTTATTGTCGGTGACGTTGATTCCCAACCATAAAATAATTTTATGTTTTAAGAAATGATGACCGGTGAGATTAATACGCTCTCGCAATGCTGTAGGTCGTAAAGCCGTCGTACGTGAACACCAGTTTTTATATTTACTCATACATTAACATTAAGTACTTTTGTTATTATTACTTATTAATTCATATTTCGGGTTTTGAGCAACACAAGTCGGCATCGCGTAAGTTAGAGAATAGCGAAATCACCACCGATTTTCCAACACTATTATCGGAGTTTTACATTTTAAGTACGAATTCCGAAAGTCTACAGTCCTTACTTTCAATACGGGCGTTTTTTTTCTCGAAAACAGCGTCCGTATTGGGGGAATTGTCGTAAAGTGTCCATTTTTCGAGTGTTTTGGGAAAAAATTTTCACGACAAGCGTCCGTATTGAAAGTAAGGACTGTATATTGGAATTGAGTGGTAGATATGGTAGAAGTGGGCAAATCGAAAATTTTTCGAAAAAAAAAACTGGTAAAGCCAAGTTGTAGAACTCGTCAAACTACGTCGATCTGACTATTCAGAATGTGATTTGGTCCACCGGGGCCCCCTAGAGAGCTGTTTTAAATGTCCGACCTACGCAAAAGAACGACTTTTTTCTGCACCTCTTCTACCACCTACGCCCACGTCGGATTAGGTTGCAAATAGGCGCAAATTAAAGCTTAGGGTCTGAACCTTTACTCCTGAACAATTACTGTAATCGATAAAAAGTTGTTTTTGGTAGTGTACAAAAAAATACATGTACAGTTTTTCTGTGGAAGAAAAAAATACAAAGGAAGTGCATTGTGAATTTTATTATTAAGCATCATAAAAGCAACGGGTTTGTCCAGTTCCCATAGCACGTTTTTTCGTGTTAATCTACTTTTTTATTTCATATTGGGCTCCAGAATGGAGCGATTATGGAGCGATTTTTTTTCTATTCAGAATGGAGAGGCGCGAGCACAGTAGAGAACCCTATTATGCATCATTCTATTATTAATAAATTTCCTAATAGGAAAATATTGTTAATATATATAATACAGCGAGCTGAAAATGATTATAGACCGTAACTATACTTCAGAGAATTGAGAAAAAAAAATCATAACTTATATATGTTATAAGAAATAAAGGCTTTTGGGTGGGAAATGGGCTATAAAGACAAAAACTGCGTCAATATGTCAATTTATATCATGATACTGAACCTTAAAAAACGATAAATGTTAAAATGTGGTAAAATCCCTTTGTAAACCCTACGTGATTTGACATAAAGTCAGGGGTCTATCGATGTAAAAATGCTCATAATGTTCGTGAGCACCACAAGCAATGTCTCTCTCGATGTGCACCTTTCTCGATGTGCATATCTCTCTCGATGTGCATGTTTTTCGGAAATCATTGATCGTGTTATTGTGTACTCGTAATAAGTCATAAGTACAAAAATATTTTACTGTAGTGTCGTCATTTCCGATCAATCAGATATGACTTCATATAATATTTTGTCAAGAACGGGTAAGGTTACGAGCGGTTAACCGCGGGTTACACACTAAGACTTTAAGTACATTTTTTTTATTCTAGCTGTTTAATTATATAAGTAACTTATAGCTATACAATCTAAAATTACGCCATAGTTTTTTTTAGCATTTTTACGTGAGGTTTCATTTTTTTTTAACTTTTTGTTTATATTTTTGTCCCTCTTTTTTCGGAATTTTTTTTGTTGAATGACGTTTTAAATGCAAAAATTATGTCAAATTTATATTTTCGGTAACAGAGAAGTACACCACCTAACCATTTGACTTAACACATTTTTTCCGAAAAAAGGTGTTAATTCAAATGCAAATTGTTAAGTCAAATGAAAACTGTTAAGCCACATGGGTAGTGCGTAGGTTAAAACCCTGGAAAACTTGAAACTATAAAAAATGATATAAAACAATATAATGAACGAAAAAATCCAAAAAATTGTTATACACCGCCTGAGGGTTTGTCAGGCCACTTTCTCCTTCCAAAACCGGCCTGATAAACCCTCAGGCGGCGTGATAAACCCCAAGGGCGTAGGCGGAAATACTGAACAAAAAAGACAAAAAAGGGGACACAAAATGTGTTAATTCAACTGTAAACTGTTAAGTTAAATGCAAACTGTTAAGCCAAATGGTATTAAGTCAAATGGTTAGGTGGTGTATTTTCGGTAACAGAGAAGTATAAAATTTTGATACAAAACATCGAAAAACTACAAAATTTCAAGTAAAAATTGCGACAAAAAACAGTCAGCCATCTTTTTTGCTGAATTTATTTTCGAAATCTGTTCTGGAATTTTTAATTGCTTTTTTGGCTTTCTTTTTCCTCCATAAATCTCCTGTACAAGAAATCTCATGTATGCAAATTTGTAACAAAAAGCGGCGTTTAAATTCTCGTTTTAGCATGTCTTGGTTGCCCTTTGGATTTCTGCTCCTGGGGGTTAAATGCTCCCCGGCGTTACTGAATGTTTTAACGGGGACGTCCGGTGAAATTGAGTTGGTTGATTATGAGAATTCTTTGAGTGAAAGTTGGACGGTGGAGTCCGAATGCGACAATGTTCGAATTTATTCCGAGCTTTTCAACATTGAGAATGGATTTGATTTTTTGACCATTGGTCCATGGGTATTTACGGGGAATGAGGCAATTGATGAAGTTATGCATCCAACTTTCACCGTCAGTTTTGAATCCGACACATCAGTGTCTGCCGATGGATTTCGTTTGGTATGGGAATGTACCACCTCTACTCCATCACCAACACCAGGTACANAAACCATATGTGATTTGACATAAAGTCAGGGGTCTATCGATGTAAAAATGCTCATAATGTTCGTGAGCACCACAAGCAATGTCTCTCTCGATGTGCATCTTTCTCGAGGTGCATATCTCTCTCGATGTGCATGTTTTTCGGAAATCATTGATCGTGTACTCGTAATAAGTAATAAGTACAAAAATATTTTACTGTAGTGTCGTCATTTTCGATCAATCAGATATGACTTCATATAATATTTTGTCAGGAACGGGTAAGGTTACGAGCGGTTAACCGCGGGTTACACACTAAGACTTTAAGTACATTTTTTTATTCTAGCTGTTTAATTATATAAGTAACTTATACCGTGCATCCCACACTAAAAATGCTCGCTTTTAGGCCTTTGTACATATAAAAGCGAGCATTTTTAGTGTGGGATACACGGTAGTTATACAATCTAAAATTACGCCATAGTTTTTTTTTAGCATTTTTACGTGAGGTTTCATTTTTTTACCTTGTTGTTTACATTTTTGTCCCTCTTTTGTCGGATTTTTTTTGTTGAATGACGTTTTAAATGCAAAAATTTTGTCAAGTTATTATTTTTCGGTAGCAGAGAAGTATAAAGTTTTGATACAAAACATCGAAAAACTACAAAATTTCAAGTGAAAATTGCCACAAAAAAAAACAGCCATCTTTTTTGCTGAATTTATTTTCGAAATCTATTCTGGAATTTTTAATTGCTTTTTTGGCTTCCTTTTTCCTCCATTAATCTCCTGTACAAGAAATCTCATGTACAGTCCCTGCTCCTAAATCGTTACGACTTTTGGTTCAAAAAATCGTAACGATTTGGGGGCATGACGTCATTACATAACCATTTAGGGTCATTAGCTTATTAACCCTTCAATTTGGTGTTTTTAGTGTTTTTAATAATCAGAGACCTTAATACACAAGTGTTACACCGCAAAGAGTTACAAGTGACGTCATGATTTGAAAACGTTACAATTTTTCGAAGTTCAATGATCTAAAAACGTATGAACTACTTGCATAAGAACATATTAAACTAAAATCGTAACGATTTGGGGTCACCAGAAATCGAAACAAAAATCGTAACGATTTGGGATCATGACGTCATTTCGTAACGATTAGGGGCGTAGCGCTTCGGGAGCAGGGACTGTATACAAATTTGTAACAAAAAGCGGTGTTTAAATTCTCGTTTTAGCATGTCTGGGTTGCCGTTTGCATTTCTGCTCCTGGGGGTTAAATGCTCCCCGGCATTACTGAATGTTTTAACGGGGACTTCCGGTGAAATTGAGTTGGTTGATTATGAGAATTCTTTGAGTGAAAGTTGGACGGTGGAGTCCGAATGCGACAATGTTCGAATTTATTCCGAGCTTTTCAACATTGAGAATGGATTTGATTTTTTGACCATTGGTCCATGGGTATTTACGGGTAATGAGGCAATTGATGAAGTTATGCATCCAACTTTCACCGTCAGTTTTGAATCCGACACATCAGTGTCTGCCGATGGATTTCGTTTGGTATGGGAATGTACCACCTCTACTCCATCACCAACACCAGGTACAGTGCAAAACATAAGCAAATGGTACATGTGAAAATTTTTTAAACGAGTATAAAAAAACAAAAAAATCTTCCAAAATTTACATAAAAAAGTATATCAAAAAAAAAAAATAATTAGAAAACATACCATGTTTTGTAAAAACTTGTTAATAAGATTTTAACAAAATAAATTTAGTTTTTTAGAAAATTGTCCAGATATGGGAATTTGTCGAGAAAAGAGGGACATCGACCGTATGAGTCATAGCGTACATAGTAGCGTACATAGTAGTCATAGCGTACATAGTAGCGTACATAGTAGCGTACATAGTAGTCATAGCGTCATAGCGTACATAGTAGTAAGACTCATAGCCTATGAGTCATAGGGCCTCAAATCTGTAAAGAAACGGATTTTTTGCCAACAAAAAGCCTGTAAATAAAAAGGCGATAGGACTGTAATCCAGGTAGGCTGTCCACGGATTATCCAAGGCACGGCAAAGTAATTACACCACCTGCGCCGTTATCGGGTCAAAATTTCGACTAAAAATTTTCCAGCTATCCCACCTACGCACTGCGCCGTTATTGGGTCAAAAATTTTCATTAAAATACATTCGAATCCTATTTTTCTGGGCCAATTTCTGATAATATCGTTTTTTTTATAAAAGTTTAAGTAGGAGTGTAGAAATATGAGATAAAAACATACAGGGGCTGGTTATAAGGCAAACCATTTGGAACGCTATAAGGTCAAGTGAGTTTTTTTTTGCACTGAGGGCAAATGAGTTTTTTGAGAAGCATGCTTTTAGGAAAACAATATTGAAACTTATGTCTTTTTAAGCTTTTTTTGGCCCCGAAATTCCCGATCGTGCCGTTATCAGGTCAAAATTGTTGATCAAAATTTTCCAGACATTCCGCCTACGCCCTGCGCCGTTATCGGATCAAAGTCAGTTATCGGGGCAAAATTCTGCCTCAAAATGTTGACCCGATAACGGCGCAGGCGGTGTATTTCTAATTTGATGCTTTTCTGATTTTGTTGTTTTACTACACTATTAAAGCTTTATTAATGATTTATTAAGCTGATTTAAAATCATCATATAAATCACGAAATAAATCATTGATTTGTACGTTTCCACGCTGCACTATTGAGAATTTGGTTATGGTATATGACGAGGGCCGCCGTTAGAGGCGCTAGGTTCAAATTCAGGTCATAGTTTGTTGGTAACATTCCAAAAGTTATAACTATTTCGCAATAATTTGCGGAACATTAGCGCAATAAACGTTGCGAGAATAATGATAAAAAACGTTCAACTAATAAAAATATGGTAATGACCATTTAATGACTTTTGACGACTTTCAAATTATAGATCCAAACAATGATCGTCTTCCAGCGGATGTGTTTTGTTCGTCCGGGAATCAATTTTCTCGCGGCCCCGAGGCACGAATTACGAATGGCCAGGAAGCTCTTCCAAACACTTGGCGCTGGATCGTAAGCCTACAGATGAGCCCACGGTCCTTAACTCTTAGGGGAAGGAGTTTTTGGGAACCCGTAGGGGGAAAATGCGTGTAAATAAACACGCACTTAAAAAATTCACATTAATTCGCAATAATTCAAAAAAACTGATGAAGCCAAGTTGTAGAGCTCGTCAAACTACGTCGATCTGACTATTCAGAAATTGATTTGGGCCACCAGGGCCCCCTAGAGAGCTGTTTGAAATGTCCAACCTACGTAAAAAATAACACCGCCAATCGAATTTTCTCGAAAAGTTGAAGTGGGGTCACCAATACCCGTTTTGACCTACGAGGTCTCCGTATGCCTTAAATCGACGAAAAAACATGTTGCGTGTCTATTTACACGCACTTCCCCCTGGGAGTTCAAATTAATCAATACCATGGTATACATCCCTAACCAATTATCTTATCAAGATTGGAGTTTCTGACCACTTTTGACCACGTATAAAAAAACTGAGACGATTAATGGTGCGATAACTGATGAGGTGGTGTATAGGGTAAACTTGGTATAACACTTTTGAAGTGAAACAAATGTAACGATGAGGTAAATAATCTACAATCGCACTTAAAATGTTCTAGACTTACAAATAAATGATTTTTTTGTAAAATTTTGATTTCCTACATTAATAACTCGAAATATTTTCGAGTTACATAATCCCTATTTTCCATTATCTTGGGGTTTATATACAAAAACACGTATTTCGAAATACTTTCGAGTTACGTAACCCCTATTTTCCATTATCTTGGATTGGCGCAACCGGAAAAGGTCGAAGTACTGAAAAGGTCGAAATGCAGAAAAGGTCGAATTCGACCTTTTCAGGTTTGGACCTTTTCTAAGTTTCGACCTTTTCAAGTTTCGACCTTTTAAGAGTTTCGACCTTTTTAGGTTTCGACCTTTTCCGTAGTTCGACCTTTNTAATGGCCCCTATTATGAGAGATAAATGCCCATTTATTGGCCAAAAGTGCCTATTTTGGCCCTTATTATGAGAAAAAGAACTTTTTCGTCAAAAAAGTGGCCCTTATCATGAGAAAGTGGCCCTTATTATGAGAAAGCGGGCCAAGCTGGCCCTTATCGTGGGGACCCTTATCATGAGGGGGGAGTGTATAACACTTTTGGAGTAAAACAAATATAACGATGAGGTACATAATCTACAATCCCACTTAAAATTTTCAGGACTTACAAATAAATTATTTTTGTGAAATTTTGATTTTCTACATTAATAACTCGTAATGCAAAAATATTTTCGAGTTACATAATCCCTATTTTCCATTATCTTGGGGTTTTATAAACAAAAACACGTATTTCGAAATACTTTCGAGTTACGTAACCCCTATTTTCCATTATCTTCGATTCGCCTACGCAATTTCAATCATTAATTTTTAACTCGTGACGTAGCACTCGTATAACGTTAATCAGGCCACAGTTTTCAATTTCGAACCGTGATTAAGTAGTGGAAGTCATTTCTGTGGCGGAAGTTTGATCAACTCACGATGGGTGGTAACAGCTGCTCATTGTTGTAGTGGTTTAACTCCTGACGGTGTGCAAGTAGTAGTTGGCGAGCACGATTTGGATGCCGATGATGGCACAGAAGTATACAGTCAAGCACGAGCCATTCACATGCACGAGGATTTCAGGTTTAAAAAAGTGCTAAATCTCACGTGATATGCAGTTAGAGTCTATGTTGATTCTAACTGTCATTAACATTTTGTGTGAAATTATACTATTTAGCACGAATGGATTCGAATATAATAATGACGTTTGTTTGATCGAAATGGAGCCAATTGAGTTAAATATCAATAGAGATGTTGTATGCTTACCGGCGCAGGGCGAGGATGTTCCAGTTGATGACGCCGACGATGCACCAAACACATTCTGTCACATTGCCGGCTGGGGAACTGATGAAAATGGTAACTCCCCAAACAAATTACAATCCGCACGGGTTAACATTTTCTCCAATGAGTATTGTCTCGCCAACACTCAATTCACAAATGAACCTAATGATCAAGACCAGGGATACAATATTTTACATCCAAATGTTAGAAATTAACTCTCAGAGGGAATGAGTTTTTGGGAACCCGTAGGGGGACAATTCACACTTAAAAAATTCACAATAATTCGAAATAATTAAAAAAAACAGGTAAAGCCAAGTTGTAGAGCTCGTCAAACTACGTCGAACTGACTATTCAGAACTTGATTTGGGCCACCAGGGCCCCCTAGAGAGCTGTTTGAAATCCCCAACCTACGCAAAAAATACCCTCAATCGAATTTTCTCGAAAAGTTGAGGGGGTCAGCAAGACCCGTTTTGCCCTACGGGGCCTCTATATGCCTTTAGTCGACGAAAAACAAGTTGTGTGTCTATATGCACGCACTTCCGCCTGGGAGTTACTGTTGCAAAAGCCTTTACCACCAGGGTCGTGTTATATTTTTTTATTCATCCCTGATTCTGACGCAATCGAGGCCGAGGCGGAATTTTGTGCGGGTTATATGGCGGGTGGCCGTGACACGTGTCAAGGAGACAGCGGCGGTCCACTCGTTTGCGTTATCAATGGAGAACCGTTACTGTACGGAATAACTTCCTGGGGGAATGGCTGCGGGGATGTTGAATCACCCGGTATTTACTCGAAAATTACACCACATATTCACTGGATGAACAATATCATAAACGCGGTTCCAATCCCAACCGAACCCCCAATTACAGGTAGTCGAACGATATTCAGTGGTTTTGACAGGTTAATAACCTTTAAGCTGAGAATTTTTTATTGCTATATTTCATGATTGTAAGGTTTGTTTATTGTTAAAAAAGACCTTACGTCACAGATGTCACAGATGTCCGATTAACCCGTAAGGGACACTATGGGTTGATTTTCAAGCCTGTTTTGGTCTTTTTTAAAGGAAAAGGTTCTCAAAAAAAAATTTAAGGTACTTTAGTATGACGAACCCATCAAGACCGATAAAAAAATGTCATCTGTCTCCAAAGTCATCTCAGGAAGATTTTTGTTCCAAAATTTTCTCCATGAAAATTGGTTTGACCTGTCTATCAGTAATTTTGGATTTGAGGTCGTTTTGATGAGATATGAGGGCAAATATGCCGTTGTGTGACAATCGTCACACAGTGACCCCCAAGAGTTAAATACGTTTCCTAAATTTGTGAAAAAGTTCAAAATATATTTAAGTTTGAAATCGAAAACGTTGTGATTTTAGTATTTTTTCTTTGAAGGCCCTGCACCATTAACGATTATGAAGACCCTATTTTTTTCAATAATTATTTTCCCATATTTGTTCGTAAATTGTAGAAAATCAAATATTGAAAAAATAAGTTGAACACCATATTCACCGTTTTACTTTACTAGGTACATCTGGAGTAATTGAACTCCGAGATTACAGCAATGACCATAGTCAAACCTGGGTGGTTAACTCCGACTGCTCATCGGTTTATCTTCAATCGACCTATTTTGATACGGAAGGTGGCTATGATAACGTCCAAATAGAAAGTGGATCATTCTCGCAAGAATATTCGGGCTCAGATCCGATAATGATTACAATCGGCGCCGATTTTACCGTGCATTTTAACTCTGATGGTTCAGTTACGGTTAATAATGCGTTTTTCTTTTGAGAGTAAACCTTACATTTTGAGAGTAAACCTGTATGATGTATGAAATAACTTTTAACCGTGGTGTCAGTGACAGAAACCGGTTTCACATTGGAGTGGTCATGCAATTCTTCAACCGTACCGCCTACCACTACACCAACGCCTACTACTACACCAACGCCTACTACTACGCCGATGCCTATTACTACAACAACGCCTCCGCCTTCATCCGGTAAGTTCAGTCCAATGGTACAAGGGGAGTTTTGCACCATTCGTGAAAATCTGCGGGATTGTCCTCCTGAGCGTTAAACTCGGAGTAAAAAAAGTAAATTTGTTTAAAAAAACTAGTTCGTTGAACGGATGGGACCTTAATCAAGTTGAATTTTAAGGAACGTCTGGAATAATTGAACTTCTGGATTATGATAATGATCACATGCAAACATGGAATATCCAATCAGAGTGCGAAGGTGTACATCTTGTGTCAACTTTTTTTCAAACAGAATCTTCTTACGATGTTCTCACAGTAACTTCCGCCTTTATTAATGAAGAGTACAGCTGTGGGTTAAAACACGTAAATCGTTTTTTGTCGTGGTTTGAGATATTAGGTCAACTGTTGTTTAATGGTGTCAAAAGAACAAAAATAATGCAAACATGGGCACCGCGGTCTTTCGAAGGAACCGTTCTGTGTGAATTTGACCGTAAAACACTTTTTGACATGTAATGTACCAATTTGCATATGACAGACGTTAATGAAATTTCCTCAAAAAAATTTTCTACAAAAAACGTGAATTGGGGAAAAAACGAAATGGCGCGCGCGCCGGCCGCGATAGATGACATGCGCGGATCTACGTGCAGGCAGAAAGTTTTGTTTCACATTTTCTTATATAATTTCCATATTTTGGTTTCAATCGTCGTCATTCTTTTTTTTATTCGGAGTCCAAGTCTCGGACCATACAGAATTCAAATTACTGACAAATTAGCAAAAAAATTAACCCTGAATGTAGCGGCGAGATTGAAATAGATCTTATTCTTCCGTCAAATTTCCAGGTTCATTTCAGCTCAGACTATTCCATAACGGCCGCTGGATTCAGACTTGAATGGTCTTGTAGCACCACTGCACCAGTCGTACCCGGAGCTGTCGAGACACAAACAGGTAAACTAAAATTGATTACTGGACCCGTTGATAAGTAAACAATAATTTATTTTAACCATTTGGCAAAAGAGATGGAGAGAGTGACTTAACCCCCAACCGGCAAATTTTACTACTAGGGTGCGCGCACGGCCGTGCAGAAATGCACATGTTTTCTTCGCTCCTCCTTGAATCACATATTAAAAAATTTCTGAGGATAAAAATTGGGCTATAAAAATTAGATTACAAAAATTGGGTTAATATATTTCATATTATGAAATTCATAATGAAATATTTATAATTTGTGACCAGTTTTTGACAATTTAAACGGAGAAATCAATTATAAAATGTAAATCTCCTCAGGTTCGAGTGGTATTATCGAGCATTTGGACTACGGCAATGACGAGCATCTCACTTGGACAATTGATTCCGATTGTGAACAAATTTATTTTTATTCGGAATTGTTCGCTATTGAGTCGAATTATGACTTTCTGACCATTGGACAAACTCAATACACCGGTTCTTGTTATCCGATTAATCAAATCGAAGTCGGCGCAGTTGCTTATGTTGTTTTCCAATCTGACTATTCCGTAAATTCTGCTGGATTCATTATAAACTGGAGATGCAGTGATGGCCAGGAAACACCCACCAACGACTTGCCCGTGCGAGGTAATATGTGATTATTAACACTAGAGGTCGGCGAATTGGATTTTTCTTACTCGTGACCCAAGGGTCAAAACAGCGAGGTGGGTCACAGACCCGAAGTAAATTTGTGGTCGGATTCCGACCCGTTTGCAGGTGAAGGGTACTTTCGCGATCACACCATTTTCGCGACCATGTGGGGTTTTAAACAAGGTTTCGCGACCATTTTTTCTACTTACAAACAGTGGTCGCAAAACTATATTTTGAACAACAATTTGCGACCAAATTTTGTGCCCCACTCTCGGTCGCAGTACGTTTCTTAATTGGCTAAATTGGATTAAAATAATAAGGTAAACGAACCTTTAAAATATATTTAATTATTATTTTTTTATTTTCGTTAAGATCCCGCGCTTGACCACATTCCGGCTGGATCTCGATGCACTGCTGGCAACCCCTTCACGCTGCAAAATTCTAAAGTTTTTCATGGCGTCGAAGCTAACCCCCACTCCTGGCCTTGGATTGCAAGTCTTCGAGGTGCTTCCGAAGATCGCCATTTCTGCGGTGGTTCCGTCCTTAATAACGAATGGATTATCTCGGCGGCTCATTGCTGTGAGGGTTCGACACCCGAAGGAATGCAAATTGTTTTGGGCGAACACGATTTGGATGAAGCTTCCGGCAATGAACTACGCCTCAATGTCTTAGAAATACACATGCATGGTCACGAGTTCGAACTTTTTTGACATCGGGTCGGCAAGTTAACATAAATAAATGCATTTTTTTTGTCTAATGGCGTTCTGTCAATATCTTCCAGGTTTCTAGAACTATGGCCCATAGAATTTAAGGTTCTTTGGTTAGTCTTATGTTTTAATTGCATAACAAATCAAATACGTCACAGACCTTAATGGAAAAGACTACTTGAATTTCTTATTTCGAACTCCATTAATAGAGATTACATAGGCCATATTGATTATGACACTATCGCAAACGATTTATGTCTCATCCGGACTGAACCGTTTGATATGAATGGTCATACCGTTGATCCCGTTTGTCTGCCCCAATCTGGCCGCCACATTGGTCCAGATGATGCCGATAACTCCCCGGTCAATAACTGTTTTATTGCTGGCTGGGGTGACACGGAAGAGGGCGAATACCCTAAGTTACAATCCGGCCGAGTTAACATCTTTTCGCCAGAATACTGCACAGAAAACTCACCATTGACGATGTACGAGGGAGAGAATAGTTTTCAAGCAGAACACGAATTCTGCGCCGGTTCCTTGGCCGACTGTTAGGCTGTCGAAATTTTATTTCATTAACACCTACCGGTACACTCCCGTTTTTTTATTTCCTGTTGTGCTTCCGACAGTGTCATATATGGCATGACGACATGAAACTAAAGGGCCAGGCCATGACTAGACCCGGTCTCCGGTATTTTTTTTATTTCAAATAAAATTTTGACAGCCTACCGTCTGTACTCCTGATTCTTGTTTCGGTGATAGTGGTGGACCGCTTGTTTGCATTGTTGACGAGCAACCAGTACTTTACGGTATTGTGTCATGGACTATCGGATGCGGGGGCGTTGATTCCCCGGCTGTTTATGCCACAGTTGCAAATAAAATCGAGTGGATGGAATCTATTATCAACCGTCCTGTAATAACTGGTGAGTTAGAAAACTTATAAACCGGTTGCGCTCTAACAGTTCCAACAAAAAAATAAATAACGGAGAAAAATAATGAAAATTTAGAGCGCAGAGCGTAGGCGATCGGGATTTGTACGCGGATAAGTAAAAATTGGATATTTTTCATATCAGATTTCTGTTTCACTTCGGGTCACTTCCAGTCACTAGGAAAAAAGTGAAAACCGGAAAAACGGAAATCAAAAATGTACTCCCTTTTCAAATTTCAAAAATTCTCATTCTGGAAGGCGAATCTGATATGAGTGTCCAGGAGCACAGTGCCTGGTGTAACACTAATAATATTTTAGGCACGTCGGGAACAATTGAACTGCGGGATTATGAAAACGATCATAATCAAATTTGGGAAGTGCGATCCGACTGCGAGAATGTTCATCTTGTTTCCACCCATTTCGAAACCGAATCCGGCTATGATAATGTCGAAATTAGCAGTGGCTCATTTTCACAAGTCTTCACTGGAGCTGTTGATATTGATTTGATTTTGGGCGGAAATTTTATGATTGTTTTTAATTCCGATTACTCAGTGACTCATACGGGCTTCACCATGAATTGGGAATGTACCGATGCTACACCACCAACAAACCCACCAAACTCTGGTAATAATACGAAATTTTATGTACCACATCTAATCAACTATTTTACCACTAAATGGCCGCTAAATGGCCAATCGGTTATTCAACCACTATTTTCTCAGATAACCCAATTTTGCTCAGGTAATGGATAGGGCGTACGCCGCATAGGGCGAAAGATGACCCTGATGGTTACCTACTGGTATTACCGCGGCACTTGCGGCACGCCGGCACTTAAAAATAAAAATTTTAGGCACCTCTGGCACTATTGAGCTTCGAGATTATGAGAATGATCACGATCAAACCTGGGAAGTAGCTTCGGACTGTACAAATGTTCATCTAATTTCGACTCATTTCCAAACCGAAACAGGCTATGATAATGTCCAGATCGTCAGCGGTTTGTTTTCGGAAGTTTTTACTGGAGCTGCGATTATAGACTTAATTTTATCGTCGGATTTTACTGTTATTTTCACCTCGGATGGTTCTATAACATCAACCGGTTTCACACTTGAATGGACATGTACTGATGCTACCGGTACAACCCCAACCGGTACACCCCCACCAATCGCTTCAACCATCACTGGTAATTGTTTTTGAACATAATGTTATGAGTTTTTACACCAAATTCTAGGAACAAATGGAACCATTCAACACTTGGATTACGGAAATGATGAGCAGATTACCTGGGTGATCGATTCCGATTGTGAAAATGTCTTTATTTTCTCGGAAATGTTCGAACTCGAAGCGAATTACGACTTTCTCACGATCGCTGAAACGTCATATACCGGTAGTTGTTATCCAATTAATCAAATTGTGGCGAATTCAGTCGTTTATGTGGTCTTTCAATCTGATTACTCGGTAACAGCCGGTGGCTTTATTTTACACTGGAGATGTTCGGATGGCACCGAGGAGGAACCAACCAATGAAATTCCAGCACGAGGTGAAATAGTTTTACCCTATCCAAGCTACGCATTTTTGTTAAACTAGTGAGGGACATATGGCACTGTTTTTTCATGTCCAATAATTCTGATAAACTTTTGAAAGGCACTCCATTATTTTGACTTTGTAAGATTATCGGAATAATTAAACACATGATCCTCAAGTTTCAAACAGCAGTGCTACTGGTTTAGTCTCATGAAAATTGGCTGCGCGTTTCTAGTACACCGTGTCGGCATATTTTAAAAAGATATGGGCCAATAGGAGCACCCCATTGCAAGAAAAAGAAGAAAATTGGTCTATTCTAGAAACGCTCGGCCGATTTTCATGAGGCTAAACCTGTATTTGGCATTGTTTTGGGATAATACAAACGAGATTGCAGGAGTTAAATGATTATAGGGGGGTCCCCAAATAAGTTTTGGTTTCGTGTTTCGAAAAACCGACCCTTATTTGGCGAACTCAGGATAAGCACATTTTATTAGTGATATTGTATGAAAATATGTTTTTTGGGTTTAATTTTTTATTCTATTAATTTCACGGAGATTAAAACAATTTTAGTTAATTATGTAAATAAGCGGACAAGAAAACAGTGAACAATATTCGTAGGTATCAATGTTAAAATCAGCGAACCTTATTTAGCGCAATATTATTTTTCTCGGAAAAAAGGACCCTTATTGGGCGTGACCGTCCCTTATTTGGCGAAAGCGACCCATATTGGAGGGGCCCTTATTTGGCGACCCACTGTAATTATAGTTAAATGTTTACAAAAACTATTTTTAAAGATCAAGCACTTGATCACATTCCGAGAGAGTCGAGATGCTCAGCTGGAAATCCATTTACTTTATCAAGCGATGCGAAAGTATTCTTCGGAGTTGAGGCAAACCCGCATTCCTGGCCCTGGATCGCAAGTCTTCGAAGTATTGGGGAAGATCGCCATTTCTGTGGCGGGTCTGTTTAGGGTTACACATTTCAAAAAAAAAAATTGACCTCACATTAATTGACCTCACTAAATTTTTTTTAGTTCGTGTGATCAAATTGGTATTTTACGATTATAACTGTGAAGTTAATAGATTAACAAGATAGTAAGGCAAAGGTGGAGAGACAGAACCATAAATGATAATACGGGAAAATAAAACTAATCTTATCACTTTTTGTCCCAAAAATTTTGCGACCACTGCGGGTTTATTCGGTCACCTATTTTGGTAGATTTTCCGCTTACGCTCTAAGGGTTTATCCGGTCTCCCGTGGGTTTATCGGGCCACTTTTGAAGGCCAAAAATGACTGTATAAACCCTCAGGGTACGCTCTTAGAACTAATCAAAATTGTAACTGAAAATAAGTTATCAATAACGAATGGGTAATGTCGGCGGCGCATTGCTGTGAAGGGTCGACCATATCCGATTTTACTATTGTCCTGGGGGATCATGATTTGTCGGACACTTCCGGAGCAGAGGTCAGACTAACCGTCCTCGAAATACATATGCACCATAACTACATTGGGGACTCAAATCCGAATGTTATCGCCAATGATTTATGTTTGATACGCACCAGTTCATTTGAGTTCAATGGCGATACGGTGGATCCGGTTTGTCTTCCCGAACAAGGACTTCATATAGGACCCGACGACAGTGATGATCACCCAGTTTTGGATTTAAATTTTTAAACTAAAAAATATTACAAAAAAGTAAATTGTTACGGTCTAATCGACTGACCTGTACTTAACTCTCAGGGGGAAGGAGTTTTTGGGAACCCTAAGGGGGAAAATGCGTGTAAATAAACACGCACTCAAAAAATCGCAATAATTCGAAAAAACTGGTAAAAACAGATTGTAGAGCTCGTCAAACTACGTCGATCTGATTATTCAGAAATTGATCTGGGCCACCAGGGCCCTCTAGAGAGCTGTTTGAAATCTCCAACCTACGCAAAAAAACCGTCAATCGAATTTTCTCGAAAAATTGAGGGGGGTCAGCAATATCCGTTTTACTCTACGGGGCCTCAATATGCCTTAAATCGACGAAAAAACAAGTTGCGTGACTATATACACGCACTTCCCCCTGGGAGTTAACATGATTTTAAATCCTCTGGTAGTGAATCAGTGCTACATTGCTGGATGGGGCGATACACACGAAGGTGAATATCCAAAACTACAGTCTGGCCGAGTGAACATCTTTNAATTGTAACTGAAAATAAGTTATCAATAACGAATGGGTAATGTCGGCGGCGCATTGCTGTGAAGGGTCGACCATATCCGATTTTACTATTGTCCTGGGGGATCATGATTTGTCGGACACTTCCGGAGCAGAGGTCAGACTAACCGTCCTCGAAATACATATGCACCATAACTACATTGGGGACTCAAATCCGAATGTTATCGCCAATGATTTATGTTTGATACGCACCAGTTCATTTGAGTTCAATGGCGATACGGTGGATCCGGTTTGTCTTCCCGAACAAGGACTTCATATAGGACCCGACGACAGTGATGATCACCCAGTTTTGGATTTAAATTTTTAAACTAAAAAATATTACAAAAAAGTAAATTGTTACGGTCTAATCGACTGACCGGTACTTAACTCTCAGAGGGAAGGAGTTTTTGGGAACCCTAAGGGGGAAAATGCGTGTAAATAAACACACACTCAAAAAATCGCAATAATTCGAAAAAACTGGTATAAACAGGATGTAGAGCTCGTCAAACTACGTCGATCTGATTATTCAGAAATTGATCTGGGCCACCAGAGCCCCCTAGAGAGCTGTTTGAAATCTCCAACCTACGCAAAAAAACCGTCAATCGAATTTTCTCGAAAAATTGAGGGGGGTCAGCAATATCCGTTTTACTCTACGGGGCCTCAATATGCCTTAAATCGACGAAAAAACAAGTTGCGTGACTATATACACGCACTTCCCCCTGGGAGTTAACATGATTTTAAATCCTCTGGTAGTGAATCAGTGCTACATTGCTGGATGGGGCGATACACACGAAGGTGAATATCCAAAACTACAGTCTGGCCGAGTGAACATCTTTTCCGCGGAGTATTGTAGTGAACAGACCGTTATGACGACCGATGACGACCCCGAGCATAATTTTCAAGAAGAGCACGAATTTTGCGCTGGATTCATGGCTGACTGTAGACCGGACGCTTGTTATGGGGATAGTGGGGGACCACTTGTTTGTATTGTTAATGAGCAACCGGTGCTATACGGTGTTGTGTCCTGGGGGTTAGGTTGTGGTGGTATTAATACACCGGCAGTTTACGCTAAAGTTGCGACAAAAATTGACTGGATGGACTCAATAATTAATCGCCCTATTATTACAGGTATGTTTTCTGCAATAGACGTTGTCGAAAAACTGTCCAGAATGGGCGCAAGGACTTAAATACTGTGTTCTCCTCTTAAGTGCCGCCCTCGACCCACCAAAACGCGGTACTTAAGTAGAGGTTGGCACTTAAGAGGGAGAGCACTGTAAATTACATTAAATGTACACAAACTTATTAATTATTAGGTTCTTCTGGAACGATTGAGTTACGTGATTATGAGAACGACCACAATCAAGTCTGGGATGTTCGATCCTCCTGTGAAAATGTCCATCTAGTGTCGACTTATTTTGACACAGAAAGCGGCTACGATTCGGTCGAAATTATTAGCGGCTCGTTTTCGGAAAGTTTCACGGGATCTGCGAATATCGATCTCATTTTATCTTCGGATTTTATCGTCAGGTTTAACTCCGATGGGTCAATTACGCACTCGGGCTTTACACTTGAATGGACATGTACCGATATTATTGCACAACCCGGAACCTCTACACAAACAGGTAAATACGTAAAAATTTGAATTGAACCGATTCTGCTTCATTTTTGAAGGTTTTTGGGCATCACTAGGACAAAAGTCAAACATAAATGTAAATGAGAGAAACATACCAAAAATTCAAATCAAAAAATTACTTCTTTTAGATACTTTTTGATATATTTTTTCTCAAGAGCAGTTTTCCAGATTAATAGTTTTTTGACGTTAAAATTGGAATGTTTTTTTTATATTTTTTGATACACAGGGTGCGCCATTAACGGACCATACATACACCACCTAACCATTTGACTTAACACATTTTTTCCGAAAAAGGTGTTAATTCAAACACAAACTGTTAAGCCACATGGGTAGTGCGTAGGTTAAAACCCTGGAAAACTTGAAGCTATAAAAAATGATATAAAACAATATAATGAACGAAAAAATCCAAAAAATTGTTAAACACCGCCTTAGGCCACTTTCTCCTTCCAAAACCGGCCTGATAAACCCTTAGGCGGCGTGATAAACCCAAAGGGCGTAGGCGGAAATGCTGAAAAAAAGACAAAAAAAGGACAAAAAAAGTGTTAAGTCAAATGCACACTGTTAAGTCAAATGCAAACTGTTAAGCCAAATGGTGTTAAGTCAAATGGTTAGGTGGTGTATTTCACGAAAAAGTTTTGCAATTGGTTTTGAAAAACCGGCACAGTATAAATGTTGATTTGGACTAAGTAAGAAAGTTGTAAATCAGGAACCCGTTATTGAAATAGTTGGGGTAATTTATAAAACTAGGTTCTTAAAACGATTTTTTTACAAAAGTTCATGAAAAAAAGCTCCGAAAATCTCGGATATTTCAAACACTGTTTTCAAGAATCTCAAAAACTTATTTGTAATTTAGCACAATCAGATAACTAATTTTTGCCACTTAAAGGAACGAGTGGTGCAATCGAGGTCTTCGAATACGAAAATGACCATAATCAGATTTGGAACATCGACGCCTCTTGTGATCAAGTTCATCTTATATCAATTTATTTTGAAACCGAAGGCGGATATGATTATGTTGATATTAATGGTATGCAATTCAGCGGAAGTGATGTAGTAATTGATTTACAACTCCCGGGCTCATTTGTTGTTCAATTCGTTTCCGACTACAGGGGGGTCACGGAATAAGAGTCGTTTTCCTATTTTGAAAAACCGACAGTTATTTGAATGGCCCTTATTTGGCGACCCCTGTATAGTGTTACACTGACTGGCTTCCGTCTCGAATGGGAATGTTTGGGATGTCCAGAGGGATTCCACATGACAGATGATGGCTGTTTGGGTAAGAATTTTTATATACAGTTGTGGGAGCCAAATCGTTACACTTTCATATAATATTTGAAATTTTCAAAAACTGTAACGATTATACACCACCTAACCATTTGACTTAACACATTTTTTTCCGAAAAAAGGTGTTAATTCAAATGCAAATTGTTAAGTCAAATGCAAACTGTTATGCCAAATGGGTAGTGCGTAGGTTAAAACCCTGGAAAACTTGAAACTATAAAAAAATGATATAAAACAATATNATGCTGGTCCGCGTTTGGCCCAAAACCATGTCTTTATCCCCAATTATCACGTGACACAGTGACCTTGAGCAAAAATGGGCAAAAATTTTAAAATTTATTTTTTCAAGCTGAACAAAACTGTATTAACAGTTTTTTTTCGAAAAATTGACACGTCCAATTCTTATTTTTTCTTCTCTAACTCGATAGTATTGCGAAATACGTGTTTGTTTTAGTAAAATACCAAGATAATGGAAAATGGGCTCAAATTACCAAGATAAAGGTACACAAGATAAATGTACATCTGGTGTATGTAAAATACCGTTTGTTCGCGTTTAAATTATCGTTGTATTAATCGATTTTTCACCAGACTTCATGAAAAAAGCTCCAAAAAATTATTTGTAATTCGGCACTATCAGATAAGTATTTTTGCCACTTGAAGGAACGAGTGGTGCAATCGAGGTCTTCGAATACGAAAATGACCATAATCAGATTTGGAACATCGACGCCTCTTGTGATCAAGTTCATCTTATATCAATTTATTTTGAAACCGAAGGCGGATATGATTATGTTGATATTGATGGTATGCAATTCAGTGGAAGTGATGTAGTAATTGATTTACAACTCCCGGGATCCTTTGTTGTTCAATTCGTTTCCGATTACAGGGGGGTCACCGAATAAGATTCGTTTTCCTATTTTGAAAAACCGACAGTTATTTCAAGGGCCCTTATTTGGCGACCCCTGTATAGTGTTACACTGACTGGCTTCCGGCTCGAATGGGAATGTTTGGGATGTCCAGAGGGATTCCACATGACAGATGATGGCTGTTTGGGTAAGTATTTTTATATACAGTTGTGAGAGCCAAATCGTTACACTTTCATATAATATTTGAAATTTTCAAAAACTGTAACGATTATAATATGTACGAAAATACGTGCAGTATGTAAACTACAAATGAAATGTGTGATAAAATTTCATTAGATATTGACGAATGCAGCGGCGATAATGATTGTAATAATGAGGCAACTTGTTTCAACACAGAGGGATCGTACATGTGCGCATGTCATCCCGGTTATGAAGGTGACGGTTACACCTGTAACGATATTGACGAATGTAATCTGGAGTATATGGGTTATAGTGTAAGTGTTTGTGGTCATAATGCATACTGCTCAAACACGATCGGAGGTTTTATTTGCACTTGTGACGAGGGATATAATGGTGATGGTCAGTTATGTGTAGTAATTGATCAATGTGAACCGGAAGTATGTCCGCCATGCAATACAGGCACGGTGATCAAAAATATAAAAAAACTCACTAAAGGAGTTTCTGTCGGAATAAAATACCGTCTATTCGTGAAATTTCAGTATATATGCTCTAATAAATACCAGCTTAATTTTCACCCTCTACGCCGTTTTATTAAAAAAACGTCGAAAAATTAAATATAACGGTGCAGTACCTTACATACAAAGATAAATATTTCAACAAAACAAATTCGAAAAAATAGGCATCACGGCCCGAACGGGAAAATTTTAAACAAAACGGCGTAGTGGACCTACTGTGGACCCAGTGTTCCGAAAACCCCCCAATTTGGCGGTAGCCGTCGTCGCGCAGCCGTCGATGTCGTCGGTCGTAGACGATCGTCGGTAGCGTTCGTCGCATTTTCCGAACACTGTGTGGACCTACTAATGGTCCGATACCGAATAAAAATATTCAAAAAAAACTTCAAAACATTCTAGAGCTCACTACATAAATTTTGAGAATTCTATTATTTCTACATTGTTTTACTATTTTTTAAGTTCTATAATTTGGCAAAATTGGTTTATTAATAATAAATTAATATCAAATTGGTTCAATTGGCCCAAAATAAAATTTGTAACAGGGGCGCCGAAGCTGATATTGTAATAACCGATACAAAACTTCACTAACAGTTATGTTAATCTGAAATAATAGTTGGGCACCAAATCTAAAGAACCGTCTCCAGCGATTGATCAAAGCGATTACAATTTGGCACAATGTCCCGATCAGGGCACAATGGTCTCATGGAAAGGGGCCCGAGTATCGCGAGTTATGTGGCAGTCGCCAAGTAGTGCCATCCTACGCATTCGACTGCCCGATAATGATCACACAATGGACTTGGACCAAAACTATCTGGGCTTCCTCGGCTATGCTAAACGGCGCTGTTCTCTTGATTTCGTAAACGGTTTTCTAGACGGACGGGTACAGTGGGACATTTATGATCGAGACGCTCATTATCAGCCACAATATTTGTATAAAAGACGCGATGGTCGCCACACCTCAATCACAATGCAGTTTTATAGAAATTGGTTTAAAAGCGAGTGTTTTTTTTATTAAAATTGTGTTGATCGTTGGGATAACTTGGTTACCCAATAAAGGGTACTTTCGCGACCATTTTTGATTGCGAAAAAAGCCATTTATGAGTACTTTCGTGACAACACTATTTGGTCGCGAAGCCATATTTTGAACAACAATACGCGACCAAATAGTGTGGTCGCGAAGGTACTCATAAACGGGTTTTTTTCGCGACCACAAATGGTCGCGAAAGTATCTCACCCCAGTTCCCCACACCTTGCGTTAGTTGCTGAGAGAAATTTTGGCCTAGGGGTTCTAACGCGTTGGGAAAACTATATTTATAGTCTGAAAAACTAAAAGCTCAGGCTGCTCAGCCTTTGAAATTTTGAGTTCTTTTTGGGTACTTTGCGTGGGATTATCGCATTTCCTCAAAAACGGCTAAAACCAAATCGAAGAAACTCTGCGCCATTCCGAAACAATGACATGGGCAATGATAGTCGAGATCAACTGTATTTAAGTTTGAGCGGTTTGAATAATGTTGAATTTGGAGAAAATGAAATGGTTGAGTGTCTCGAGTCGATTCAAGGCGGAACTTATAGAATCGAAAATGAAAACCAAGGCCGTCGGGATTGGTCCGGATGTGCTGCCTGGGATAAGGACCTTGGATGGTAGCTTTTGCTTTTCTTTTGTTTTCAAATACTGTGTACTGAATATCTTAATGCTAGAGACGATAACAAACTTATAAGAATAACACTGTTTCTGACTGCCTTCGCAAATATTTAATGAACATCGTAAGCTCAATATCAACTTTAATAAATGATCCCAAATTATAATCGCCTAGTTTCTCTAGATCATTGTTGAAGTCTTTTATTTTGTACAGGGTGTCCAACCTAGACTGTTACATTTTTATTGCTTTATGTAACCCTAAACAGCACCAAAAATGTAACAGTCTAGGTTTGACACCCCGTATATTTGAGTGAAACAGGGTTTTTCACGTGAAATTTGTGTGAATACAAGCGTTTTATTTGAATAGGATTTATAACAGATCTGGATTGACACAGAAATTTTCGAAAAAGCGAATTACAATATGAATTCAGACGTATATCCTTTTTATTTTGCAAAAAATTGCAGCGAAGATCCATTGATACAATAGCGGAGATTGGTGGGAGTAGGACCATCTTTGAACAAGTGTCCCAAATGGGCGCCGCAACCGGAGCACAAAGCTTCAGTCAAATCAATACCGTGGTGACCCTTTTCAGTTTGAAGTTCAACAGCACTACTAGACTCGGCATCATCAAAACTGGGCCACCCACAATGATCGAATTTGTTCCTTGTTGTGAATAGTGCTGAATTACAGACAACACATGTAAAGACACCGTCTCTGTTTTCGTCTTAATTACATGTTTTAAGGGATTCGTTATTAACGAATGAATTCTTAGTTAAGGACGGTACGGTCGCCTTATTTATAAAAAAATAATTTTTGTATTACCTAAAAACCTGCTAGTTCCAGCAACATCTGTACCACCATTTTGCGTCACGGCATATTCAACAACATTCAAACGCTTTCGGAGTTCTTCGTCGCTGAAACTAAATTTTCTTTTGGCTTTCCTTTTTTTGCGCTCACTTTCGTCAAATTTGACCGCTTTTAATGCGGCAAAAACAGATTTGTCTTTTCTCTTAAAGTAATTTCGTTATAAAATACATATACAGGGGTAGGTCAATTCCGGAACGGTTATCGGAAAAAAAGTTCAATTCCGGAACGCTTTTTATTTCAAAAACGATTATTATTTCAAAATCGCAAAGGGTATAAGTAATACCGTATAACAAAATAAAGTTTCACCCCGTTAAGTTTCACTTTCTCCCGCCCGACCTGTTGTTTCAATTTTTTTCTCTAATATATATCTTTATATGTCAAGCCTTAGGCCCTTATTTTTCACTTTTTCCCGCTTGGCGCATTTACTAGATCAACGTAAAATTGACTAAATTTAATTTTAAATCCCTAAATATACTTTTTCTTTATAATAAATTTCTTTTATAATAAAATTTTTTAGAAAGATTACTTAATTTCTCCATTTTTGATCATTTTTGAAAAGTCTTCGATGCACTCTTAAATTCTCTAAAAGGACAACGATCAAAATTTCAAATTACAGTAGTGTACCTGAAAAATTTTCTGTATTTCATCTGCTATTGGCGTAGACATAATGGAATTTCCTCAAACTTGATATTCTCTAAATAAAGTTTTTTTTGCGATTAGAAAATGGTCTATCTAAGGATTAGTTTGGAGTTTGTGTGCAATTCGAAAACAGAAAGAATATGTAATTTGCGATCCCATCTATTATGTCGGATGACTGTTATTATTATGACCGACGAAAAAAATAAACTGCGAATGAAAAAATCTCATGGGTTGCATTTTCTCTTTTTATAATAAATGATGAATGGCATTTGTTATTCAAGGTGCGGGGATGAATATTTTATTACGAATGACTCATCCACTTTTGCCGATTCTATACGGTACCCAATGAATTATTTTCCTCCTAAAATGAGTCTATTTTCTAAACTTTGGTTCCCACCGGACAAGACTGGCCAGTAGTGAGTCACGATCAGACTTTAGTTTTAATAATATTGTTAGTAACAATTTGTTACTATAGTTTTTCATAATTTTATTGCAAATTGGATTGATAATATCAATTAAAAACGACATGAGTCATGTCACATTACTCCAATTTACTATATCTACGCCGTTATCATGCGCCCGGTGACTCTTTTGAAATCCTCTTGGTTCTGTAAGTTTGATGTTCTGCTCTTTTTTCATTAAAGTAATGAGTAAAATATACGTGAAATAAAATGTATTTAACATATTGGTATTATATGTAAATAAGCGATATTTCAAATATCATATTTGTAACATATATCACTTATTTAAAACTGATTATCTTCAAATACATATCTGTATTTGATTTATATAACCTGGCAAAATATGAGTTGAAAGGATTTGCTAATTTGTGTTAGACTTGTTAGTGTCTAGATGAGCTCATGTGAACCGTGTTCCGCAAAAAAAAAACTGTCGTATACCCGTTTTTAACTGAAATAACCCGCATGCAATTAAAATTGACATCGAAAAAACGCACCTCTTCCCTTAGAGAGAAAAAATAAGCCGTGGTGGCCTCAAAAAATCGAAAAAAAAACTGTTTTGGCCATTCTACTCAGAATCAAAAAGTAGATAATAGGGACCGAGGTCAGTTTTGCGCCAAGTTCAACAGGTCACGTGATAAATTAGTTACAAGGCCTGCAAAAGGCCCATAAATAACAGAGGCCACCACCGCTTATCTTTTTCTGTCTTACTTGGACCAATAATTTTGTTTTTAGATAACAAGCGTTCACTACAGTAGGGGGTAAAATAACGTCTTTCTCGCTTTCTTTAACTTTGTATTCTAATAGGCTATTAGTAAGCGTCTTTTATCCGACTCTCCTTATCACGCCCTCCATTGGGTATTTTTGCGTATTCTAGGTCATCAAAACGTTTGATAAAAAAAAAACAGTAGCCCCACTTGTTCTCTACTAAATTTGAAATATATCTGGCCGAAACTGACACCTTCCAATATTTCATTTGACTAATCACCTAGCTTAGTATAACGAGACGAAAATATATTTGCAATTGACCTTGGAGGCATGTAAGTCTATCACCGTAACATTTTTTCAAACGGTTAAATTCAAAATGTCAAAGCATAATTGAATATGCAAATTGAGTTACTTTGGAAAGGGCGAAAAATAGTATCTAGTATTTTTTTTTTGTATTAATCAACTA
>SCLG01000050.1:953415-964103 GCA_004367875.1 Oikopleura albicans
TCACTAAAATAGACGCTTGGGACCCAATTGGGTCCCACTGCGCGGTCTCGGGTTAATTTAAAGAGGTCTTAAAGAGGTCGAAAATTCGAAAAGAAAATTGTTAACTGTTCAGTTTTTCAAACTGGACATAAAAAACTTAAAACATAAAAAGTCCACTTAAAATAAACTTTTTTTTGTCAATAATTCGGAGAAACTCATGGCAAATTCCGATATTCTTGAAAATTCATTAATTTTTGGAACGCCAACGCACTGCGTCGTTATCATTTATTTTTCTTTTGTCTTTAAGGATAATTTTTATTTGTAATTCAATACGGGCGCACCCAGTGTATTTTATAAACCATACAGTATGAGGTATAATAACACGTTTCTCGCTTTTCTAGTTTTCAGGCCTATTAGAATACAAAATGTGACAAAACGAGAAGCACTTTATTTTACCCCATACCGTATGAGTGACTCAGGTGGTCATACGGTCAGGACTCATACCGTATGAGTCATACGGTATGAGTCATACGGTATGACCCCTAAAAAGTTATCTTAACACTTTCTGAGTATCAAAGTTGTCTAGATAACTGATATGTTTCTGTATTTTATAGGATTTTTTTCTGTCTCGAATGCTATTGTTGTTCGACGCCATTTATAAGGCTTTGTTTTTTATGTCACAGCATTAAAGTGGATTTGATTCAGTTTTATACAATACGTAATTCTAAAATCTAAAAGAGTCACAAACAGTATTGTGTGTAACTGAGGACTACTTTATTTGATAGTCAAATATTGGTTGAAAATGGATTCTTGTATTTTTCTCTAACAAATTCTATTTTATCTGATAATGGGTGATTGGCGTCAAATACAATTTACGACAATCTGAACAAAGCCTTGAGCTTATTTGGCTCTAATTCTAGCAGAAAACATTTTTCGACTCTTAAAACCAAATAAATTAGTTGTGTATAATAAATTTTTTAAGTTAGTTACTATTATATTTGGCAAATAATATTTTTCATCTCCAAAAATAACGTTTTTTTTTATTATTCAGAGAAAATTCAAAAAGATAAAGAGACGCAAATAAATAGAGAATAAAATGTGAGCTCGTCGTTTTTATTAAATAAGCACGTAATAACGTATTTCTGTTGTAACGATAAAAAATATGGAAGATATCCGAGAAGATGATCTCAATGAAATGGTTCTCAATGATCTCAATGATCTCAATGACAATGGTTTTTCCGAAATACCTTCAAGACGCGGCACCTTCATAGAAACGTCTAGGGTAAATATTTTATTATTTTTGCTGAAGCAAATCAAACTTAACTCTCAGATAAAAAAATCTTAAAATTTCATTAAAAAACGTAGGAAAAAATGGAATGATTTTTAGTATCTGTCGTGATAACCACGGTCTTAGTTTTTTACTCATACCGAGACCTAATACGGTCGGTAGTACCGACTCGGTACCAATAGCGCTCACCATAACTTGTGGCCCATAATTATGGGCCATAACTTAGTAATCTTGAGTAGCTAATCAATGAATGGGCCCGTAATCTGATAAATCATTAAACTTTTTTGTGAGTTTTTTTTGGGCTCGATCATTAATAAGTTACTCGAGATTAGTAAAATTATCTAAATTATTACGTAAGGATAGATGCCTAAAGGGCGTCTTCCTTGCTGCTTGCTGCCTTCTAAGGCCCTGCTGAGACATACATGAAGCAAGGGGTGAGGTGTGTTCTTATGTATTCCACATAGAATCCCTTTTCCCCTTACATACATGTTACCCGGGCAATGGGCGACGACTTAAATGTGGCACTTCGCCATCGTCGTCCCTTGCTCACGAAACATGACCGCGCGCTTCCCCGCGGCACATCCAACTCCCTACACTAATCGCGGGCGGCCAACCACGGTCGCGATACATAACCACGCAATCCTTCAACCTACTCGCAACCAAGCATTACACAACCCGGGAATATTCCCAGGTTATGTAATGCATTGAANTGACCTTTTCCACAGGGCAGTTGAGGAAAGTTTTTTTTAGCTTGACCTTTTTTTTGACCTCGGCAGTTGAGGAAAGTTGAGTTTTTTTTTTAATTTTGACCTCGCCAGTTGAGGAAAGTTGAGTTTTTTTTACAATTTATACTCGACAGTTGAGGAAAGTTGAGCTTTTTTAAAATCGATTTTTGCCGAACCCTGGTCGGTAGTACCGACTCGGTACTAATAGCGCTCACCATAACTTGTGGCCCATAATTATGGGCCTTATGGGCCGTAACTTAGTAATCTCGAGTAGCTAATCAATGAATGGGCCCGTTATCTCACAAATCATTAAACTTTTTTGTGAGGTTTTTTTGGGCTCGATCATTAATTAGTTACTCGAGATTAGTAAAATTATCTAAATTATTATTATTTTTTGTTTATATTACGAAATCACAATTGTGTTCAACGTTAGATTTCATATCATAAAATAGGACAAAGGAACAAAAATACGTGAGCGTAATTCAATAGCGTAATTCAATAAGCGTAATTCAATAGCGTGTGAGTTTCATGAAAATCCGCTCCACGGTTCTAGAAATTACCATTTTTTCATTTTATACTTGCGTACTGAGAAAGTGACGAGAAGATACAGACTGGACGGTATAAAAAGCGACCAATTGTTGACAAGTGAAATGTCGCAGATTGCGTATTCAAGAATTTTTGTCAACAATTGGTCGCTTTTTATACCGTCCAGCCTGTACAAAGGAAAAGTGGTCTTTTCTAGAAATGTGCAGCCGATTTTCATCAAACTCACAGGATAGCACTAAAATTTCTTTAAACGCAAATTTTGACACGGGATAATTACTAGTATCTAAAGACAAACTGTGTAAAATTATTTAATTTATTTTCAACCTTACCACATCACGACACAGTTTTTTCAGGCAAACATAGAACGGAAAATTTACATTTCTTTACGCATTCGTTTCTCAGTCTCGGATTAAGATCTTGTCAATAAAATTTTTTTAGAACATCCCACGTTGATTCACACATCCCTTTATAATTTCTAGGTGTTGAGGCGAACTTTCTCAACCAATGAGACCCTAACGCCTGAAGAAATGTTGTCGCATTTTGAAGCATTCGAATATGCATCAATCACATTTTCAAACATATTAGAATCACAAAATGGATTTGATAAAGGTGTCGAAAATATGCTCAAAGAAATGTTGACCCGATTAGAAAACCTCGCGATGAGTCGTCGGACAAAAGAACTCCGGATTATGATTGCCCATTACAAAGCATTCAAAGAAAAACAGAATGAAATGTTCTCCAGGTAAAATAAAATACAAAAAACACGTAAAAATATACGAAGTGATATATACCTAAGTGATTATTTTAACCCTAAGTGAAATTTTAACCCTAAAACCAGCTGTGCTGAACTGGCCTGTCGAGCTTAAAAATTGAAATGAGCTGTGCTGAACTGGCCTGTCAAGCTCAAAAATGAAATGAGCTGTGCTGAACTAGCCTGTCGAGCTGAACATTTGAAATGAGCTGTAATGAGCTGGCCTTTCGAGCCAAAAAATAATATTGAACTGTCCTGTGCTGGGCTCTCGAGACCAAAAGAAAACATGAGCTGGCCTGTCGAACTGCCCAGCCAGCTGTCGAAGGCCAGCTGGCTGTTGCCGAACCCTGAGCACGCCGGCCAAAATTTGCCTGATAAGATGCTTAAAGTAAAGGTTCTACACGTTTAGTCTCATGAAAATCTGCTGAGCGTTTCTAGAATATAGCAATTTTCTTATTTTTTCTTGCAATGGGGTGCTCCTATTGGTCATTATCATTTTAAAATATGCCGACACGGTATACTAGAAACGCGCAGCCAATTTTCATGAGACTAAACCAGTAGACTGTAAGTTTATTAAACTTATTAAATAGTCTTCTAATAGTCTTTTTTGTGGCAAAATCCACGTGGTGTCCCAATCCATTAGTAAGATAGAATATTTCATTCCGGGTGAATTATTTATTTCAAATTAAGAAAACTCCTTGAAAAATTTAAGACATCGAAGCAATCGTTCAATTAGCAATGGCCCTGACGAACAATTGCCAACTGAACTACTGGACAAAACTTTCGCACAACGAAAATCACTAGCACATTTTTCGATGAAGGGCCTTGCATCTTTACACTTTCTTCCGAAAAATCAGTCTTATGTTTCAATGGAAATCATGAAAGAAACATTTGACGATAAAACGACCTTACCGAAAAAAATCCCGCTTAAAACAATCGACTTTAACGAAGTGAGCCGCCGATTCAGAGGCGAAATTTCATGGCATCCCAAAAAATTTAAAGGCCATTCAATGTGGGAATTTTTAGTTTCATTTTCGAGTGATTTTACAGAGATAAAATCTGGCGTGATTGTTAAGTCATCAGATGACAGTTCGGAAGATAGCATCAAGAAAATACCACAAGATATAAATTATGCTTTAGTTACTAGATACGGTTTGTTGATTTAACTTTTTCTCTGAAAACATAAAATTTGTCGAAAACAAATCAATTTTTTTTTATAACAGGCATTTTTTTCAAATTAATTTATTGTTTTGATAAAAAATATGCAACTTAGGGATTAAATAATTTAATAAATAATTATTTCAGTAAAAAAAAAATTGAAATACGTAAGTTAACATAAACGTAAGTTAACATGAACATACGTAAGTTAACAACACTTTTGGAGAAAAGATGTTAACTTACATGAATTTTGTTAACTTACATGCAACGGAAAAGTTGGCGCGAGCAGACTGTTAACTTACGTGAATCTCGTTAACTTACGTGAATTTTGTTAACTTACGTGCAACGGAAAAGTTGACGCAAGCAGACTGTTAACTTACGTGAATTTTGTTAACTTATGTGAATTTTCTTAACTTACGTGAATTTTCTTAAATAACGTGAATTTTGTTAACTTACGTGGTAATAACTTACGTAGGTAGGTGGTGTATACTATACACTGTATAGTAATTTCAGCAGTTTTCTATACACATGGTGCGCCGTTATGTTTCACTTTCTCCCGCTCGGGCCATTATGTTTCACTTTTTTTCGAATTTTTTTGTGAAACATAAAGGCGCACCCTATGTAGAATGTGAAAAAGTAAATTTTCTTTCAGTCCACAAAAATAATTACGTAACTCATTTTTCAGAACATGCGAGAAAAGTTTTATGCGAATTTGAAGCCGTGCAGAGACCAGCTAAAGCCCATTTATATAAAATTATTCCGTACGTGTCAGAAATGTGGACCCTTAAGTTACCCTTAAGTAACCCCATAGAATCTAAAACCAGCAAATTATATAAAAATTAGAAATACTGATGGAAAAGGAGAACGGTCGGAAAGTGGGAGTAAGGCGTTTATCAACAGTAAGTACACAATCCTTGGTCTTAGGACCAACATTATTGGACGAGTATGCGGATTATAACAATATATTAAATCTTGTGGCCATGGACAAGCGCCACCAGCCAATTATGTTCTCCATTTGCAATCAGAAGATGTCGAAGAGTTTAAAGGATAGCTGAGAAACTTTTGCTACGATCACTTGGTACTATTATTTTATGCTTAACTTCCAGGAGGAAGTGCGTGTAAATAGACACGCAACTTGTTTTTTCGTCGATTTAAGGTATATGGAGGCCCCGTATACGGGTATTGGTGACCCCCCTCAACTTTTCGAGAAAATTAGATGGACGGTGTTATTTTTTGCGTAGGTTGGAGATTTCAAACAGCTCTCTAGGGGACCCTGGTGGCCCAAATCCATTTCCGAATAGTCAGATCGACGTAGTTTGACGAGCTCTACAACTTGGCTTTACCAGTTTTTTTGAATTATTGGGAATTAATGTGAATTTTTTAAGTGCGTGTTTATTTACACGTATTTTCCCCCTACGGGTTCCCAAAAACTCCTTCCCCCTAAGAGTTAAGACGGAAGAAGAAAAAGTATTGTTCTTATTTTTTCAGACAAAAAAGACAGAACATTTCCGATAAAAGAACAAATGTAATATTTCGTCATAATCTCGTAATATTTCAAGTTTTTTTTTGTTGCCAATTTTCGTCATTAACATTTTAGTAAACTCACCTTCACACTGCGCAGTTATGTACACAAGACGTTTTCTAGAGTTTACAATTTAGAACTCTAGATATATGTGCTCGTCTAACTTGTAAACACATTGTTGGGAAAATTGGAACTCACCTTTGAATTAGATAAGCTTTTCCGGGTGCATTACACTATGTTTTCCAAAAAAATTCTCACCCGCCCAGAATTCTACTACGCACCTACGACCAAATTACAACACTGGTCTGAGAATTTTAGATTTTTTTTTTTTGATCCGGTTTCTCTCAAATCAGGCATTAAGCCTACCATGATATACACCACTTGAGGGTTTATCCGGCCACTTTCACCTTCCAAAAACGGCCTGATAAACCCTCAGGCGGCCTGATAAACCCTCAGTGCGTGGGCGGGATTGGCGAAAAAATTTTAGGAAAAAAAATGGCCTGATAAGCGCACGAGCGGGCAAAGTGGCCTGATAAAGGGGGCCGGATAAACCCTCAGCCGGTGTATGACATGTTTCAAACTTTTGTAAATTAGCTATCAATAGATTATTATGAATATATCGGATGTGAATCAATATTACAGCGTCGAACTCCCATCCTATTTTCAATGGCATAAGTTTGAGATAACACAAAACAGGCAATTGGTTACAATTTCAATCCCATTAAGTTTCCTTTATTTATCAAAAGTACGGGTTAAGGACGCGTTACAAAAAATCTATAAATATGAATATTTAACCTTATTAGACATTATAATGCGATGGAACATACCGGAAATATTATAACAATGAACTTGAATGGAAAACCAATTGTTTTGCGCGATAAAAAAGGAAATTCGGAGACTGCTATTGAAAATAACCGATTTGTGCCGGACTTTTCAAATATTAGCGTGTATATGTCCGATCCATATCATAATACCGCTGAGAAAGTACAAATTCGCAATATGAAGCTTTCTGATAATGCTGGTTAGTTTAACGTGTAAATTGAAGGCACCGACTGAATTGGAATCATTTCTAAATTGTCGACATTTTACATTTTATTCACAATAAAAATTCGATGAAAAACAGCTAAAATTGACACACAACCCTCATCAAAACGGCCTAAAATCAAAAATCGCCGATAGACGGGTCAACCAAATTTTATGGAAAGAATTTTGGAACAAAAATCGTAAAAAAAATTTTCTGAATTTTTTTTTTTCAAAAATATTCCTGAGATGACTTTGGAGACATCTGACGATTCTTTTATGGTCTAGATGGATTCGTCATGCTTGAATACCCCGTGAAACAGACTTTTTTTATCTTTTAAAAACGTGTCCCTTACGGGTAATACGAACACCTGTGACCCACTGAAGTTAATATGCATTTTATTTAATTTTCATTTTTGAAGGGTATTGGACTCCCTCATTTCAAAATCTTAACATTTTTTTATCATTAGTGACAATGGAGCAAGAAAAGGCGGCTAAGGCTATCATTTCGGACAAACTGTTGAATCTGGAGAGCATCAACTGTTGGCGAAATATCATCCATGCGAAAAACATTTTGTTTGATAGCATACTATTCAAAAAATTCACAGTGAACAAAGAAAATNTGGAACATACCGGAAATATTATAACAATGAACTTGAATGGAAAACCAATTGTTTTGCGCGATAAAAAAGGAAATTCGGAGACTGCTATTGAAAATAACCGATTTGTGCCGGACTTTTCAAATATTAGCGTGTATATGTCCGATCCATATCATAATACCGCTGAGAAAGTACAAATTCGCAATATGAAGCTTTCTGATAATGCTGGTTAGTTTAACGTGTAAATTGAAGGTTTGGTAATTTTGGCTATGAGCTGAAGTGAAACTACGCGTTTGGTGATATGAGTTTATTTGTGCTGATAGTAAAATAGATGTAGACACACTGAAATGGAGGAGAGGGCTGCCTTATAAAGGGGAAAAGGCATGTGGCTAACCGCAAACAGTCTTGTCCGATTAGACTTTAACCCGGCTATAACCAGTGCGTTTTGCGCTGTGCGCAAAACCACAAAATAGGGCTTTTATACAGATGTATCATGAACCAACCGGTAACACCCATTAAATTAAAACCCCATTAAATTGAAACCCCATTACATTAAAATCTCTATTCAATTAACGGCCTTCCGAATATACGACAAAGGCACCGACTGAATTGGAATCATTTCTAAAATGTCCAAAATTTTAGATTTTATTCAAAATAAAAATTCGATAAAGAAAAACAGCTAAAATTGACACACAACGGCCTATTAGCCCTTCGATCTCATCAAAAGGCATCAAATCAAAAATCGCCGATAGGAGGGTGAAACCAAATTTTATGGAGAGAATTTTGGCACAAAAATCGGAATTTTTTTTTCAAAAATCGTCATGAGCTGACTTTGGAGACATGTGGCGTTTTTTTTATTGGTCTAGATGGATCCGTCATGGTAGAACACCCCGTAAAACAGTCTTTGCAAATATTTTTTTTTTAACGACCATAAGTTATGATCCATAACAGGCTTGTGTGATGATCATCACATAGTGCCCCTTACGGGTTATACAAACACCAGTGACCCACTGGAGTTAATATGCACTTTATTTATTTTTATTTTTTGAAGGGTATTGGACACCCTCCTTTGAAAATTTTAACAACGTTTATCATTAGTGACAATGGAGCAAGAAAAGGCGGCTAAGGCTATCATTTCGGACAAACTGTTGAATCTGGAGAGCATCAACTGTTGGCGAAATATCATCCATGCGAAAAACATTTTATTTGATAGCATACTATTCAAAAAGTTCACAGTGAACAAAGAAAATGCAAACAATCGCATTCGAAAACATATTGAATCCGTCAAGACATGCTGTACGGCAAAAGAAACTTCACTTGTAACCGAAACAATATCACAGGATTGGTTCGAGATGTTGGTTAACCAAAAACCATGGTTTCTTACTAAAAACCAGGTAGCAAGAATTATGAATGTGGAAAATCGAAAAAAAATAATTTACAAATTTCTTTTAACTCCCACGGGTCACTTAGTCCAAATTTGGACTTAACGCACTAAATGAACTAAAAATGATAATAGACGGGGCCTAATCGAAAATCGCTGAAATACGGGTCTAGGTCAAATTGTACGAGAAAAAATATAAAACATAAAACTAAACTGAAATGTTTTTCATCCTGACATGGTCACAAAGGCGTCTAGTCCAAATTTGGACTAAGTGACCCCCTACGGACCAGCGTCCTGATTTTAAAACGCGAAAAAAAAATTTTAGCGGAAATAAATATTTCTCCGTAAGTGCGACACTAAAGAGGGGGAGGACTGTAATACAAAAATATTTTAAAAGAAGGAACTCGCTTTCCGGTGATTGGCCGAGCGGGCTCAAAAAGACCAATGACAGGCCACATAGGCCTCAGACGCGCTGTCAAGCAACGTTACCAAAAAGTGATAACATTATTTATTTTTTTCGCGTTTGAAAATCACTGCGATATATGCCACTTGTGACCCTTGGGAGTTAAATAGATTTTTGTTCACACATTTCAAAAAATTGAAAACGAAACCAAAACGCAAGTACGGTTCACCAAAACTCTTTTGTTCCTGATTGCTTCCACTAATGTTCATATACAGTTCATACGCCCTTATGGTAAACCCTTATTTGGAGTCATATTATTTTTTTTTATAATATATTATGTTTTTTAAGCCGGATTAAAATTTCCGAGAAACCCCGTATAATTTATACGGGCCGTCTAATATCCGATATTATGAATATTTTCCAATTAATTTAATTTTTGTTTCAATTTTATAAAATTACGAACCTTATTGCAAAGATTTTTGATGCTAGTGCGGAGAGATTCACGCAAAAACGGCGTCAATTCCATATTGATACGGAAAAAATTCTGAACGATTATATTTCGACTTTGGACTCGTCGTCTCCACAATTTGGTAACAAGGAGCGTTGGTATAGCGTCGACTGGTATTATAAATATATTGAGAAACATAACAATATACGAAATGGGCCACACGGCGGTTACAGTCATGGCTTTGAAAATTGAAATAAAAACTTTATTTCATAGTAATAATTCAAGTGGGGGGAAAGCATAAACTTTTTTCATTCTTTGTTGTCGGTGATGCTTTCGGTGTCGCAGTCAAAAGCCTCACCTTTGGGAAAAATGTAGAAAAATAATAATTTATAGAATGACTAGTCATGAAAAATGTTTACCAGGGTATCACTAATAATCATAATATACACCGCGCAGTTATCAGGCAGCTTGTCCCGAAGTTATCAGGCACCCTTCAAATTTTACAATTTGGTATTGCGCAATTCCCCGCTCGTGCTGTTATCAGGCAGTTCTTTTTTGCATCCTTTTCCCCCTATTCCGCCTACGCCCTGCGCAGTTATCAGGCACCCTACGCAGTTATTAGGCAAATTTTTCGTCGCGAAACCTGCCTGATAACTACGCACCTGGTGTATGATAGAATTATAAAGCCCGTTTAAGTGCTCATTACTGTTCGACAGTTTTCCGCTGTGGCAAGACCTTGGATCGGAAAATTCTGGCCGATCTCTATGAAATGGATCTGGTGCAAAATCGTTCCGACCCAAGTAAACTACTCTACAACATAATAAAATACGGACATTTTGACGCCTTACCGGAAACAAATTGGAATGCG
>SCLG01000050.1:989166-1020165 GCA_004367875.1 Oikopleura albicans
ACGTCGATCTGACTATTCAGAAATTGATTTGGGCCACCAGGGCCCCCTAGAGAGCTGTTTGAAATGTCCAACCTACGCAAAAAACACCGTCAATCGAATTTTCCCAAAATCGACAAAAAAAAATCGACAAAAAAAAGTTGCGTGTCTATATACACGCACTTCCCCTGGGAGTTAAGCAATGACTCTTAAAATATTACACATCGTGCGGAGTTAATCAGTCACCTGACCTAATGTGTGGCCGCTTAAGCGCGCACCGTGTAGTCATCCTGTGTCACTGTTGGACCATTTTGGCCTCAAAGTGGCCAGTTAATGACAAATTGCACAAGAGTGACCGGTTAACTACGCACCTTGTGTATTTAAGATATGTAAGATACAAAAACACTAATATCCAAAAATGTTTGACGAAAATCCATTGGGAAAATCGGCAAAAAAATTCGTCTGCATTATTTCGAACCCGTGAACTGGTCTCCAGACGGTAGTGGATAGTTCAGGACATCGGCAAAAGTGGCGAATAAGTCAACTTGTCCAACTGGTAAGTCGAAATTGGTACCATGAAGAGATTGATGGATACCAAGTGGCCACCACGACAAAAATGGTACCCTATGACCACCTTCGTAAACCGACGCTTTCTTTCCGCGCATTGTGGTCATTCGTAAGTGTCCAAAGCGATTGAAAAGGTTAAATGCGCCTTGATCTGGGCCATTATCAGATGTAAAAAACACTAAATATTACAAATTGTATTGATAATAAACATGGCATGGCCCATGGAAACGTGTAAAACTTGCTGCTGACAGTCTTAACCTTAAAACACACTGGTCTCATATATTTGTCGACCCGGCATATACCGATCTATCGCAGTGATTTTCAAACCCGGAAAAAATAAATAATCTTACTACTTTTTGGTAACGTTGCTTGACAGCGCTCTGAGACCTATCTGGCCTGTCATTGGTACTTTTCATAGCTCAATCAAGCTCAAAGAATGAAATGCTCTGAATTCTAAAGCTCAATGGAAATAGCTCAAAAAAGGACTAATGACAGGCCACATAGGCTTCAGACGCGCTGTCAAGCAACGTTACCAAAAAGTGGTAACATTATTTATTTTTTTCGCGTTTGAAAATCACTGCGATACGTTTTTTAACAGTTGATGTTCCTTTGTAAACGAAGGAAAAGTATATATATATACGGGGCCCCGCGGGGTGTCCGACCTAGACTGTTACATTTTTTGTGCTGTTAAGGGCCTTAACTTTAAGTTAAGGCTTACATAAAACAGTAAAAGTGTAACAGTCTAGGTTTGACACCCTGTATATACTGTTGTTAGTTGATAAGTTAGAAAAAATAAGCCGTTACTAATAACTCCAAATGAAAGTACTTTGTTTAATCTCCAAAAGCAAATATTCGTCTCAGTTTCAGGTCACTTAACCCATTAGCAAAAGACTTTTTTACATTTACCGGACTCTTCACTAATGGTTATTGGATATAACATTCTTCTTACTTGAAAATGAACCAAAAATATTCTCAATGAATCCCGAGAATTTGAAATTAATAACGAGTGTAAGAATAAGAAACGAGTGTGTGAGAGAGAAACATGTTTCGAGTTCGACAACAGGACTAATTGCTTTCTTATTGGCCAAGATTATTGACACACGGCTTGTGCGTGGCGATTACGTAATTTTCCCGCCGCGTCGTCACCTGGGGTCACCAAATATAATCAGAACTTATTGTTCATTGTGATCTGCATTATTGAAAGTCGGAAGTCGCGGCAAGCTTCGTATTTTATTAAAGTTGAAATACACCACCTAACCATTTGACCTAACACCATTTGGCTTAGCAGTTTGCATTTGACTTAACAGTTTGCAGTTGAAATAACACTTTTTTTGTCCTTTTTTTGTCTTTTTTTTCCATAATTTCCGCCTACGCCCTTGGGGTTTATCACGCCGCCTGAGGGTTTATCAGGATTTTTTCGTTCATTATATTGTTTTATATCATTTTTTATAGTTTCAAGTTTTCCAGGGTTTTAACCTTCGCACTACCAATGTGGCTTAACAGTTTGCATTTGACTTAACAATTTGCATTTGAATTAACACCTTTTTTCGGAAAAAATTAAGTCAAATGGTTAGGTGGTGTAATAGAAATAGGGAGCTCGTTTGTGATCGGGTTTTTTTGCCTGAAATGAATTTATATTTTGTAAAAAAGTTTAATCATATCTTCTCACGCTTTTTATAATGAAATCCAATTTGGTAGATTTATGCATTAAATATACTCTCAACCTCTTTGATGTAAGACGACCCAAAGTAAAACTAGTATGCTTNCTTAACAGTTTGCATTTGACTTAACAGTTTGCAGTTGAAATAACACTTTTTTTGTCCTTTTTTTGTCTTTTTTTTCCATAATTTCCGCCTACGCCCTTGGGGTTTATCATGCCGCCTGAGGGTTTATAAGCCGGTTTTGGAAGAAGAAAGTGTCCTGGCAAACCCTCAGGCGGTGTATAACAATTTTTTGGATTTTTTCGTTCATTATATTGTTTTATATCGTTTCAAATTTTCCAGGGTTTTAACCTACGCACTACCAATGTGGCTTAACAGTTTGCATTTGACTTAACAATTTGCATTTGAATTAACACCTTTTTTCGGAAAAAATGTGTTAAGTCAAATGGTTATGTGGTGTAATAGAAATAGGGAGCTCGTTTGTGATCGGGTTTTTTTGCCTGAAATGAATTTATATTTTGTAAAAAAGTTTAATCATATCTTCTCACGCTTTTTATAATGAAATCCAATTTGGTAGATTTATGCATTAAATATACTCTCAACCTCTTTGATGTAAGACGACCCAAAGTAAAACTAGTATGCTTAAAATATTATTTTTCCGGCTAACATTATATTTGAAACTCGATAAAAGACGGAATCCGAGAAACAAAATCTAAAACGAAATTCTCGAAAAAAAATTCATAAAAGCTCAAACAATATAAAACTAGACCTTGCTAATCCTAAACCTCCTAGACAATATCTCGTACAAATACTAGGAAGCAAGAGTTCTATTTTTTATTTGGCATTTTTGAACAGTTAAATAATTTTCGTCCGCGCGTTATCGCCTCACACAGTATGATATAGTCTACATCCCATAAGTCTGTTTATTGAGCCCAATTTTTAGCTACGTTTCTTACATAACATTTTATTGAAAACAAGGACATGATTTTCCCCTCATATTTAGTCTTCAACAGTCATGCGCATATTGGTTAGCTAGCTACCCATTTTCACTTTATTTCTAAATAAAAAGAGAACAGCTTGTGATAATTAAAAACGGACAACGGATTTGAAATAAAAAAAAAATTGCGTTTTTATATGGGAGAAAAATATTTTTATTAGAAAATTGTTTTTACGTTTGGGTCCGTGGAGAACGAGGGTTAAGGCTGAAAAGCACCCCAGTAAGAGAAAAAGAACAGGGCTTCAAAATAAGATAATAATCAAAAAAATTAGTTCATTTTTTGGCGCTCTAGAGCAAATTGGGTAGCTAGCTACCCCAGATGCGCATGACTGTTATAGTAAACTCGATGCGCATGACTGTTAATTTTTTGACAGTGTTAAATTATCGCAGGGTTAATTTGGCGTTTTTTTTTATCTTCGAGTTTGTACTGTATCATACAGTGTACGATGAACAAGCAACTTTATAAGTATAAATAAACAAAAAGTTTTTTTGCCGCTCCAGACTGGGGCCTCCAGTGAATATTAGTCTCGCCGTCTGTTTCCTAGAGCATCCTACAGAATNTCGAGTACTAACGTGTGACGTCGAAGGCTGGTGTTCCGAATTCGCGCGTTCCTTAGAGAATGTCCATTCGCCACTTTCATATTTTGGCCTTTTATTTTGCGGAATTGTTTTCTGAACATGAGCATCAAACTGAGTAAACTGGTCAAAAAGTCGTTTCCGGACTGTATTTTCGTTCGAAATCGGACTTTCGCGCTGGTTCGCGTCAACCACGCGCACCGGCCGCTCATGTACCGCGAGTGAAATGCCATTTATTTCGGTTATGTTTCGCGCAATCATGCCCCACTTTTTGACCCTATCGTGAAAATCGTACTCGTGGGCCATGTACAATTGAGCCATTAAGGGACAACATTTGACAACATTTCCTTGACTGGGCAGTCCAGTGGGCACAGTCGCTGCAGGAGGAGCGACTACCCGGATCGGCATAATACGTCGAATATAGCGAATAATCGAGTTATGCAAGTCGACAATTCTTATTCGACTTTCTTCATCAAATTCGTCGAATTCTTCTCTGATTTTAATTTCTTTAATTATTCGAACAAAAGGTGTTGTCACTTTAACTACAGACTGAGAATTCATGGCTCGCAGCTGCTGAATGGCCATTTCGCGTGACATCTCCATTGCGCCGTTATTTATCTCTAATTTCTAGGGGCAATAAATGTAACGGTTTAAAGACTTTTTTGGATGCACAATATAATATGGTCACTATTTTCGTAACCGATTAGTGTCCCGTTGGAGATTATGTAAATAATTATAACTACACTCGTCACATGTTGTAAAAATATTGGTAACTTGAACAAATAATCGCTCTTTTTTTCCTACAAGGATGGCGAGCATGAACAAGAGATATCTCCATAAAAAAGCCAAGAAGTACGTCCAAACAATGACTCATATTCATCAAGACTAGGTCTTTCCAATTTCACATTTTTATATCTATTTCCGTGCCCCTATTTTGCATTTTTGCCTTGCCAAATGATAGAACTTAAAAAGTTAGTAAAAACTGTGAAAAAAAATAAAATTCTCAAAATGTATGTAGTGAGCTCTAGAATTTTTTGAAGGTCTTTTTTTCAACCTTCAAAACATTTTTTCAACCTTCAAAATATTTTACAGCTCACTGCATATATTTTGAGCACTCTATTTTTTCCACATTTTAGTAACTTTTTAAGATCTATAATTTGGCAAAATTGTTTTTTGAATGGGTTCTATTGGCCCAACATAATTAAAGGGTTCTATTGGGTTCTATTGGGTTTTATTGGCCCAACATAATTAAAGGACCGTTTTGGCCAGAAAAAATGCATAATAGGGACCAATAACACGGAAACAGTTATATTACTACATTATATTTTTACTTGTATTTTGTATTTTTGTTTATGGCTAGTGTTCTTTCGAATCTGTTAACCATTGAAGTGACGCATTTTTGAATACAAAAACATCCCGATAAAAAATTGAGTTTCATATTTTAGTTTCATACTTGATAAAACTAATTTTGTAAATTCAGTGAGAAACTTAATGATACGCCGATTCCTAAGCAAGAACAACGCAAATGATCAGAGAAATGTCCGACCGATGTGTTCACGGAGATTTTTTAAATATGTGTTCAAAGGTTAAGACAATAATAAGTTTACAACGTTTGTTTTGGAAACATTGAAAAAGTGCAAACCTAATGTGTNCTAGGCTGTCCACGGTCGAGGGTCTGGACTCATTATCTCGTGGGCGCCCACGCGATTTTCAGGTTTTACGAAAGTGGCCCGTAAGTGACGCACCATAATTACGAAAAAAAATTTTTTCATTTTTTTTTCTTGATTGGCCAAAAATGCATCTCCTGTGAAATTTTGGGGTCCTAGCGATGACTTTCGTTTTCGACCGTGGACAGCCTAGATACGCCGATTCCTAAGCAAGAACAACGCAAATGATCAGAGAAATGTCCGACCGATTTGTTCACGGAGATTTTTTAAATATGTGTTCAAAGGTTAAGACAATAATAAGTTTACAACGTTTGTTTTGGAAACATTGAAAAAGTGCAAACCTAATGTGTTGTCCGCGATTTTAAGCCGATGGAGCTCTTGCATTATATTTCCAATAAATTGATCAAACTGTTTGATTTGTTCGGCCGGTTTACCCAATGACAAATAGGGCATATGCTCCTCGGGGTTGTTTTCATCAATATCCAAACTGTGCGAATTTGGCCGATGTGGGGCCCGGAAAGACATATACATAAAAAATGGCTTATTTTTGCCAGCCAATCGGGGTCGATTACTGCTCATAACAGGATTTCGCATTTTAACATGGTCTCTGATATATTGAATAGCTTTATCGTGAAACGTCTCCATGACATATCTTGAATCGTAACTTTTTTGAGTCAATTTTGGCTATAAATAGGATTGAGAAGTGTATGGTAAAATTTTCAAAACTGTGTAATTCGTTAAAATTACAACAAATGATAAAAAATCGATCATGAAGTTGTAAAAAATGTCAAAAATATAGAATGAGAAAATTAGATGTTTGTTATAATCTCATTTTTGGGGCAAATATTGAACTCGAAAAAAGCGGCCGTTATGAAATTAGGCCCCTCAGGGGTTTAATTTGGGAAAAATTGGAATAAAATGGCCTATTTAATTTTAAAATGTTTATTTTACGACTTCTTCGTAATGATTTACATGTATGATTTAAAAAGACTTTCAACTCGAAGGAAAAATTTAAGGTCAAACTGGAAGGTTAATATTAGGCGACACCAACCTAAAAGTCCGTGCTTTACAAAGAAGAAGAAATTGCTACTTGTCGTTTCGCGTCACTAGGTAACGCGACTAATCATAATCGGCAGCGCGAGACAATTAAGCTGTTGCGCTGACAATTAAAATTTGGGAACAATTCTTAACCCTAGCTTAGAATCAGACATATCGCGCCAAATTTGATCACGGCCGTGTTTCCTCTCCCACGCGGCGACCATTTTCTTGCGGGCCGCTTCGGCCGCCGCTTTCGTCGCAAAATTGGTGACAATTCGTTGGCCGTTCTCGTCCAATTCACCTTGAACGCTAAACTCATAGTGAACCCGCTCGCCCCCGTCGGCGACCGTTGTGCCGTTTTTGAACATTTCGTTAAAATCGTTGAGCAGAGTGGCGCGCTCCATTTGCTGTTTCGTCGGCCTCAAGCCCTTAACACGAGTATTAATTAAAATTGAAAAAAAATGGAATTTTCACTTGTGCGGTTAAAACCGCGGTTCGGTACCTTTAGCTTGAAATTGGCGACGATAACTTTTGCGGTTGTTTTGTCCATAAACCGGACATAGTTTTGTCGGCTACGATCACCGGGCTGAACCACTTCTCTGATAACACGAGCATGACTTTGGGGGCTACATTTCATGTTTTCGAAAACTATTTTAAGGACCGGTCACTACCGTCGTGTACTAATAAGAATTAAAAATCTGAAAAATGGATTTTAGCGATATGTTTTGGATTGGTAGGTATGGTAATATGGTTTTTGTTTGGAAGATAGGCCTTATTAACTTAAGATATTGATAACTTAAATATATTGATTTTAACGGGGTTCGAAGAGTTCTACAACTAAAACATATTTTTTAATTACATTTTTAAACTTGATTTCGTATCATTTACGATTATATGGACCATAATTTATGGTTCTAGAAACCAATTAAAGGTTAGGAATTTTTGCTAACAAGTTTTTGAAGCTAATTTTTGAAGCTATTTTTTTAATTTGTATCTTATTGGGTAAATTGTAATACATTGAAATATTATTTGAAATATTTAAAAAACAATTTCTTGGGCGATTTATGTCGCGTTTAATGCGTTTTCCGTCGCTGTCACGTCGCCTTCGTTTAGGAACGTTTCCGCCATTCAATCCGGAAGCAAATCCATTTTTAATCGCGGTCCAATATGCCATGTAGGTATTTTTGCGTTTTGTGGAATTTGGATTACCATCCGCTGTATACCCATCCATAAAGTGAAAATTGTTCAGATTATTGTAAAATTTTTCCTCTTGATCGTCGTCGACAAATAGCGAGGCTCGATCCTCATCACGAAATTCGGTGAAAATAGCGTAACGATTGAAGGGCTGTGTTTAGGCTCTCCAAATCAAATTTCAATATTGTTTTTGTTGTTATGGGCCTAATATTGTTTATGGCTAATAACCTCTAATGTTCACTAAAATTACATTTGTAGTCCTAACCTATTTTGAGGTCTATTTCCGTCAGACGGGAAAAACCATGAAAAACGGAATTTTTTCTCAGAATCACTTTCGCAAATCGGTTTGGATAGCCTAGCTGTGTTGGCTGGTCATTTTCAAAATAGCCACCGCCGGGTAAACAACAGTAGGAACGGGACGTAAATGATCGATCATAACCCCAAAATCGAGTACCTTCAACAAAATAATGTTTTTGCTTATCCAGTCGCTCTTCGACCGGCTGGGGCTTTCCGACGACCATTGTATAGTAATTATTTCGTTTGAACAAATGGGTTAAGATCTTCCGCCTATATTCCAACATCATTGGCTTTTTAGAGTTTTAAGCTAAATTCTGAGAAGAAAATATTACCGCCAGTAAATCACCGGTACTTCTAGATCGGAACCGGCACCTGGAAAACGATAAAACCCAAATAAACCCAAACCTGGACTTGAGGTTGGTTTTTACACTCCAACTTTTTGGGACAAATTGCTTCATAACAAAAAATGTTATTAACGGCTAATTTTCTTAAAATAATCTCAAATCTATTTATCACCAGCCGAGTATTAACGACAAGGCCTTGCCCTTGAGTAGACTTTCACGGGGACGTTCATCATGAATAAAAGCTAATCACTTGTTTATTAACAACGAGGCAACAATGAACATTTTTCTTCATAAAACAGCTTTGTTAACCTTATTACTGTTTAGACTACTTTAACCATTTCGTGGCATATCAAAAAATTAAATTTCCATACTAAAACCAATTAGTACGACGCTTAGTTGAGTAGTGGAATCCAACCTTTTTCTTCAATCTATTATGTTACGAAAATAACTAGCAAAAACTAACAAATAATGTTGTTTTTTTTGTTAGATGACAGAGCAGTCTACGAGAATAATATTTGTCTAAAACTTGACACTTCTTTTACACCACTTGCGTAGTTAAGTGGCAATAGTAGAGTTGCATAACTGTAATATTTTGTCAGTTTATTGCAAAATTTCATCATTTACATCTCTGCTTGGCCGCCCACTCACTACGCAGTACAGTTGGGATTTTTGTTGCAGTGCGCAGTTATGTTGTTGTTTTTTTCTTTGAACATAAAATCATGTATTTTTGAAAAAAAAAATCTAGGCCCTTTTTACGCTGTTTTGGACAAAAAAGAACTACCCTGACCCTAAACTTATTAAGTGGTAAATTCGATTTAGATTGTATTGTTCAGTAATTTTCAGAATTAGCCGAATTTTCTACCAAGTAGTATTCAAAGAAATTAAAAAACCCAAATGAGCCCCTGAGATGATACTTACATCATGTTTTTAATCGTTGCGGTCAAAGATTAATCGTCTTAGCTCTGTCAAATAACCATCACGCACTTGCTGAGTCCAAAAATGGGTACTTTAAACGGAGTACAAAATTAAGCTCAAAACTGTTTCTTGTAATGGTAGTCACCACGTCTGAAATGATACCGTCCGGTCATCAAGCAATATCTAGAAGGAGCACATCGAGCTGTACATGAGTGCCCGTCCCGAAAATTGATACCCTTTGAAACCAATCGGTCCAAGTTGGGAGTTGGGACCATTTTCGAGGGGTTATTGATTGAAATGTCACCCCAAGCCATATCGTCCGAGTTGATAAGAAGTACGTTGGGACAACGGACATCACCACGTTGATCTTTGCTTCCACCAGATGTCGCCTTTTGGCCACATCGTTCAGCAAAGTTCCATCCAGCCGATTTTTCGGCAGTGGTCAATGCGAAGTCGAAGTCGCGTTGATCCTTGAATCCCAATGGTTCTAAATTATCATTCATTTTTACTTTATCCAAATTATTTCATTTGACAAAAAAAGTGGAAAAAAACTTATTTAAGGCACTTAAACCGTGGCCACAAAAATGGCCCATTTCGAGGCCTTAAATCAAATTTATCACGTGACAGGGTGAACTTGGGCCAAAACTGGATTAGCTCATTAAAATCCACTTTTTAATTTCACGTCGAATGGCCATAACAGTTTGTTTCGAAAAAATTTGGTGGGTATGTCTTATTTTTTTTTCTCTTAAAAACTATTTTAGGAATTGACGACTATGGTTGCACACGTGGGATACTTTTTTACGTCTTGGAGTTCAAAAGTCTTTCTAAGGCATCTTGGAAGATACTTTGACCTTTCGTGAAAGTAGTATTTTTAGGTTTTCTAAATACACTCATTATAAACGTACTCGTTGGTTACAATATCAATGGTTATTTTTTTACGTTGACATCGGCGCGGTACATAGTAACCCTAAGGTCAGGAAACATGCGGTCTTATCACCAGCCAACGTTTAATTTAGGAAAGCGGGAGTTTATCAGCACTCTCCATGTTTATGCGAGATTATATCAACAATGATGGAAATTTAGAAAAAAAAAAACGCTTAAAAATAGTCTAAAAAAATAATCGCCTGGTCATACACGCAGCTTCCCTATTTACAGAAAGAGGGGACACTAACGATGGGTAGAGTACTTTTGAATTTTTGTTGTATATAAATATTAATTACAGTTTCAAAAATCTAAAACGTATCGTTATCTGTAGTGCGCAGAACTCGATAAATGATATCGTATTTGCACAATCCTGTTAGTTGCACAATCATATTTTTTTTAATTTAGGTCTTCTAACTTATGATATAAACTGACATAATTATCTAAAACGTGCCAAAGAAGTAAATTTCAGATGTTCAAAAGTGTCCTAATCGCTACAGATCGAACTTATGGTTAAACCTAATTAAAGTTAGTTAAGTCCGCATTTGATGATCTTTGGATTCGAACTAAATATTTGAAATGTAGCTCAATGAAAATGCAATCACGTTAAGATAAAATAAAATAAGCTATAGCCACCAAATTTTTTTCGAAAAAAGTAATTTGGCGTTGAATCAAATTTATCACGTGACAGGTTGAACTTGAGCCAAAACTGGATTAGCTCACTACAATCTTCTTTTTAATTTTAGGTCGAATTGACTCGAATGGCCAAATTAGGTTTTTTCCAAAAAAATTTGGGCTTTATCGCTTATTTTTGTTCTCTAAGGATTTATTTTGAAGGACGTTGAAGTCAAAGCCTTGCAAGGGTGGGTAGGACCCATAGAACCCTTAAGTGCCAACTGATATGTAAAAATGAATAAAGACTAGGAAAATGTGGAAAAATAAAACATTTATAAATTTCGTGTATATTCTGTTATCCGCCGTGTAAATTTTCGAATACGTTCCCGCTATTCCGCCTACGCACAGTCGGACGCAATTTCCCCAACGAGTTATTTTTTTTTTGATGTTCTCCTGGGAGTTACGCATTAAATATGAAAAAACATGTCATCTCTCATAGATTCTCAAAAATATTTTCGTTATTGCTTTGTTTTATAACCTCTAATTGTCTCTACGTAATTTATGTAGACATAAAAATATCGTACCATTTTATTTTATTAATTTTTTGAGTCGCATAGCTTCCGAATTTTTTAGGCTGACATAAAACATAATATTTTCCTGTAGCTGGAGGAAGTAAAATGAAAATAAAATAAAAAAAGATGGATCAAGTTATAGATATCTAGAATGTACATTACTAATGTAACATTACATTACCTAATTACATGTAATCAAGCTTTTTTCCTTCTGAGAAATTTTCTGTGTTCAATATAAATTTATATTGTTATTATTAAATTAAATATTATTATTATTATGCACAAGGGTCATGTTTATTTTAATTATTGAAATGAAAGAGTCAAATCAATAAAAAATTCATCGATGAAATTGATGGTAATTCTCCTGACATGGACTTGTACCACTTTTGGAGTTCATTACATGTAAAATTATGCGCGGACTAGTTTTAATAAAAAATAAAACACAAATCTACACGTGTGTTAGTTTGACCCTCTAATAAATGGAACTTTTGCATAATTCAACACACCAAAAGATTACACAAAAACTTGATACAAAAAATAGAAAAAATTACGGTTTAATAAGTACGCAGGTGTTTTTGGTACAAAAGATTCACTTGTTATTAAAAATTTTTGGTACAAAATTGTTCGCAATATTTTTTTTTCCGAAAAGCTTTTTATGCCAATTCTAGAGCGTTCGTGAAACCATTCTTTGATAGTTAAGGAGGGGTGAATACCGTTGTGTACAAATAAAACCCGAAATTTCAAAAATGTACTTTAATAGTATTGTTTAATTAAACAATTGAACCAAAAAATAAACTAAAATCTACGAAGATTCACTAATAACGACACAAGTTAAAACAGTCGTTTATATTAAAAAATGGCCATCCTTTTAAAAAACAACTTGCCTTTAAAATAATTTCGAAAATAGAGAAAAGATCGNGTTCTCTGTAGACTAAAAAGTTTATTGTTATAGGAACGGTTTGCAAAAAACCGCAAATAAATCCATAGAGCCATTAATTCACATTACTCGTTTAAAAAAACCGGAAGTGCCAAGTTCACGGTCTGACTGAAGTTCACTGCCAATAGTTAGGTCCCGCAAAAAACGGGAAATGAATCACAAAGGATGGATATAGGTTCTCAGGGTAATCCCAAACTGATATAATGAATGCCCTGTCTCCAGGAAGCCTTTCTTTTTTGCATTTTTTTGTAAACAAATTGACCGTACCACCCTTAAAAAATGGCCATCCTTTTAAAAAACAACTTGCCTTTAAAATAATTTCGAAAATAGAGAAAAGATCGAGAAGTCTACAAATTCAAACATGAGATATTAGTAAAAAAAATACAGAAAAAAGGATTAATACGTGTTTTAATGATGAATTTTTTTCAACCCGATAACGGCGCAGTGCGTAGGTCGGGTAATTGGTCAATTTTAAGTCGAAATTTTGACCCGATAAAGGGTGACCCGATAACAGCGCAGATGATGTAGTTGTGCGCTTGATGAGCAAAATCCGAAACAAGTCATGATGGTTTCAAATTTAACCTTCAAAAACATATGCTCTGTGACAAACAATTTTCTTTCTAAAGTTTTCTCGGTAAATTGCATTACCTCTGCTTATCCATTTTGAAAGAAAAAAGTTAACATTTCGGGGTTGAGAAATATTTGGCTTAGAATGTAAAGCATTTTGTCATGACATTCTTCACGATTCCGCATTTCCACCCGCTAAAAAGGGACTTATAAATGATCAGTAAATAGGCTCTTTATTTGCTACCTAAAGTATTTTTTAATCGTTCAAACACATCTGAAATTTCCGTACCTTAATTGTTGTATTGGGACTGAAAATGTAATTAGGGACACAACGGTATCATTAGTGTTATTATCCTTTTTAACCGCAATTTTAACGTGAGCCATTTTAACTTGTTTTTTGAACTCTAGAGATTTTCAATTCTAGAAAAAAATCATGAACTAGGCTTTTTTGTGACTAAGTTCTATTGATTAAAATATTTCAGTAATTAAATTCAAAATACTAATTTAGAAGTGGTAATTAGAATATTAGTTCACAAAAGGTCGACAATTTTAAGTTTAAAACCTTTTTATTTAAACCGAATAAGCTATGATCACTGTTTTTTGAAGGTTGTCTACCACAAAAAAGGAATCAATAAAATTTTTAAAATATTTCTTAAATAAGCAATTAACGAAATCACGGATAGTTTTGGTAGTTTTGTATCTAAACGTTGGACGGCTTCTAAAGAACATTAACATCGGATAAAATTTCGATAAGAAAAACGGACGCTAATTAGGGTGTGCAATGGAATGCGTTCTACTTGTGATAAAAATAATGTTTTTGGGGGTAATTTCAACCCTATCTGATCAACCTGTCAGCGATAGAAAAATAAAATAAAAGACTTCTATTTCCGCATGTATTTTTATAAAAAAATTTTGGTAACGCCCCCTGTTAAGCTTGTAAGTAGACGCTTATTCATGTACAACTGTTGTTGTGGTAGCGAGTTTTTGAAAAAAAAAATTTTCACAGGACAAATTGTCAGGACAATATTATATTGTGTGGTATCGACCATATCTTATCGTTAATCATACAAGTACAGCCCCTGCGCCGTTATCTTGCAACTTTTGCCAAAAATAAATCCGCAAGATAACGTAGCGATCGGGAAAATCTGCAAGATAACGGGTGACAAGATAACAACGCAGGGGGTGTAACACAAAAATAGTTTCCGTAATTTTCACAAATTCACAATCAAAACAACTCGATACCAATAATGGCTCACAATTTTTAACGCTTTAAGATTAAAACGTAATTTTATTACCGCCACATTTCGGCGGTAGACATCCAGACGGTATTTTTTTATTGTTTTCTACATATACACACCGTACATATAAACTCTTACCTGGAAACTTAAGTGACTGTTGCCCGAACGCATAGCCAACAAGGGCGGCTATATACTTCATGCCGCTCTCTTCTCAAAAGTATCTCCTCTGAACAAAAAAATGTTAAGCTAAAAAGAAACTCTGATAGGTTTATTCAAGTACGTACATGATATTCACAGGTAGATGCAGAAGATAGTATTGGAAAATAAATATAGTCGAAGTTTACGAGGATCGTTTTGAGCCTGGTGAATGTCAACCACTATGCGGTGCTCGTCTTGATCATTTTTTTTTCTAGCCTTCGTTAAAAATGACAGAACACTTGCACCATACGCCAGCAACGAGCATGGTCCCTTTAAATATATTTATTGAAAAGATATTCACATGACATGTATCTATATTTTTAATGTACAAGAATAATTGACCGGTTCAAAAATATTAATAGACGGTATCCGGTGTTCTTGGTGACAATTCATGTGGACGCGTAAAAAGTATCTAAATTTTACCGTAGGTTGACGTACCGACTGTTCGGCTTTGAACAACCTTTATATGATTTTTAACGCTATTTTGGCATCAGCGCGTCAGTCTGTGCGCCAACATACGGTTAATTACATACGGTTAGGTGAACTGATTTTAATGAATGAATAACCTAACTTCTAAATATATCGTAAATTTACTTTCGAAATTATATAAAATGATTGTCCAGGAGCCATAACCATGAGTTGTAACCGTTTCGAAATCACCCCAAGTTCAGGGAATAATAAACCAGATACATCTAAAAANGGGATATTTAACCATCAAGCTTCTGATTTTAAAACTTACAACCCGTAAAAACAACCGGTTGGGAACCAATCGCCTTTTACCACTAATATTTCATAGAGCGTAAACCGTTAAAAATGTTTAACCGTCATTTCTGGAACCGGCTGTTGAGTTTGAATTTTATTAGCGAGATTTAAATACTCCCAGTTCAAGTCAAGCTAATTATCGAACTCATACGACCAATAGACGAAACGATTACAATTTTTTAAACATAACCGGCCAAAAGTGGTCATTCTAGAAGATATAAAAATGTGTTTCGATAACGGCACAGATAATGTTTTAAATAATTTTCAAACACGGCTTTCACGATATTTTGTCGCATTGCAGATATTCAATAAAATACCAGTATTACTCAGTTGACATGATTATTACAGAGTCCACATGTAGTTTTCCTATTTTACATGAAATTGCGGTTATTTATTGTTTCTAATGTGGTGTACAAATTTTTTTGTTAAACATGATATAATATTAGATAATCCAATTATGCTCTAATTTATAATATAACGACGTTGACTTCAACAAAAATGCAGTACATATACGTAAGAGAAAAATAAATAAGCCATAACCACCAATTTTTTTCGAAAAAAAGTGTTTTTGTCATTCGACGTAAAATTAAAAAGTGGATTGTATTGGGGTAATCAAATTTTGACTCAAGTTCACCCTGAGAAAACTCTCACTAGAAAAACATACAAACTTTCTTTTGAACCAAAAAGCAGTTTAAAAAATATCCATTAAGGCACTTTTAGCGTGACCAAAAGAACGTCCCATTCGAAGGCCTTAAATCAAATTTATCACGTGACAGGGTGCACTGGAGCCAAAACTGGATTAGCTCACTACAATCCACTTTTTAAGTTTACGTCGAATGGCCAAAACTTTTTTTTTGAAAAAAATTGGTGGTTATGGCTTATTTCTTTCTCTAAGAGAGATTGTTTGCCGTTTTACGAAATTCTACGTTTATTTGAATACAGTACGGTGTAAACTGTGGAGCAATTATGGCTAATTTTGGTTTTACACTCTAAACATTATTTAAAACGGCGCAAGTTTAGAAAGCTTAACTTTGAGATGTTTGAATGTTTCAAACAATGTTACAACCGCATAAAAAAATCATCGATGTTATCCACTCTGACTCGAGTAGTTAAAGTTAACCACAATAGGTTACCACATACCATTTTGAAAGTTGGTACCAAATATTTAGATTAATGAGTTAGTTTTCTTCAAACGTTTCTCCGTCGAATAACAGGCTTGAGTTTTAGACGTCTGGAATGACATAGTACACCACGTGCGCATTTATCTTGCCGAAATGAACCATTTTGTCATGTTATCGTAAAAGATAAAATATTCGGCGATATGTAGATTACGTGATAAATCATTACAATCATGAACTACACCACCTACCTATGTAATTTAACAAAACTTTTCAAAAAAGGTGTTAATTAACGTGAATATTGTTAACTTACGCGAATTTTTGTGAGTTACGTGGGTATGGCGTAGGTGGAAAAGTTGTCGCGAGTACTGTTAAGCAGTGTTGGAAAAGTTGGCCAACGCTCCAAATTTCCCCCAACGCACAACGCTCCCAACGCGTCGGGAAGAAAAATTTACCCAACGCCCAACGCGTCCAACGCGTTAGGAAGAAAATTTCTCCACCGCCCAACGTTCCCAACGCGTTGGTTGGGCGTTGGACGTTGGTCAACGTACCCCAACGCCCAACGTTTCCAACACTGCGGTTAAGTTACATCATGTAACTTACATGAACTTTGTGGTGTTAACTTACGTAGGTAGGTGGTGTATGTTGTTTAGTTTGTTAACATTCTATGACTTCGATCCATGGGATCCTTATTATGAATATACTGTTATACAATTAATTTGGGTCGTGACAGTGGCAAGGAAAAAAACCTTGAAACTTAAGATGCCAACACTTAATATACAACGTAGCAACTAAGTTTTGGACCCGTTCACGGAACTGAAACGTATTACATTAAAACACGGTGTGGGCATAAAGTAAAAAATACACAATATTTTCACATAATACGTCAAACTGCTACTCGACATAAACGGCCTGACGTAAACTTTAAACAAAAAAAAATCTCGTCTTAAATTTTAGGTATATGCGGTTTTTTGATTGCCATACCTATCGACCCCGCGGCCCGGGAAACGGGAAAAGTCGTTAAGGGGCCTTCTGAAAACGGTACAGAAGATGGGAAAACAGTCGTCATTTGCTAAAAGGTGACGTTTTTTTGAAAATACACAGGCGACCTCACAGGTTCTGGATACTCATATCAGATTTTACCTGCTAGGATAGAATTTTTTGAAATTAAAAATCCGGATAGGGCCACGGCGTTTTTTTTTTGGCCCCGTTATATTTTTCGACTTTCGTTATTTTCCGGCTTGCATTATTTTTCTATTGGCCGGAAATTAGGGGGGAAATTAAAAACTGATTTGAAGACCCTCGATTTTGACCGCAGACACCCTACCGGAAATGAGCGGAAATCAGCTAAATTCCTACAAAGGAACGTGATCACGCGTGAGTTATCGCGATTTTAAGATTCAAAAGACCAGACGCCAAAACCGGACATCGAAAAACGTTACCGGGTAAAAAACGCCGTCGTTAACTTACGCTGGTTCCATAATCGTCAAAAACTTGGTAAGCTCCGATAAAATCTAACTGTTATCAAGAATCTTGATTCAAGATGCTTAGAACACAAATATTTGAGATAAAGTGAAGATCGCTCATGTGCCAGATACTTTATCTGTTTTTCCTCTCCTGTTGAATTAATTTAATTACGGCCAACATTTTTAGGTTATTTCTTGCGATCCAGAATTCCCGACTGTTTAGGGAGCGCGAAGGTATTTAAAATTCAGGTTGCGGTGTTTTACGAACTCTTTGCTCTTCAATGTGCCAGTTACAACATTTTCACATATTTAGCGTCTTGTTCACCTATGGACTAATGCGGACCATTTGCAACACCTTTGGTTAACACCAAAATCGAATTATCAATTTTCTCGTAACACCATACGTTTTTGGCAAAAAAAAAATAGCAGTGTTGGGATGCGGCTCTTGATATTCAATCCGCGTAAGATAACTACGGAACATAAAAGTTTCAACTAACATGCATATATTATTTGTGATCAACACTTGATCATAAAAATGATTAAATCATAAATGGGTTCGATTTAAAAGCGTAGTTTTAAAGTACACTACCTGAAGGGTTATCTTACCTTTATAACCGCTTAGAAAACGGTAAGATAACCCGTCCGGGCTTTAGTTTAATAAATTGGCAAACTCAAGAACTACTCAAAAAAGTAGTAAGATAACCCCCAGGTGGTGGACTTCCAATACACTGGAAGGTACTCTTATTAAAGTGAAACCTTACGGCTTAAAACGTAATAAGTAAAATAAAAGGGCTTCATTAGGGCTTCATTAGATCCCACTTCTTTTCTGTGATAATTTTTGACAAAATTTGAGTTTTCCAAAACAAAAAAATCTAAAACTACTATCCGACGACATATCAGTTTCGATATTTTTATAATAACAACCGCACTGACGGGTTATGGTACCAGTAAATTGAGACATTGACTTCATGTAGTCTGTAGTAAAGACTCTTTACGATAAAAATGGTATCAAACGAAAAAAAAAATTGGTATACCCACCACCTACCTGCTTAAAGTAACAGTCAATTTTACCGCGTACACACTACCTGCTTAAAGGAAACCCTAAAATTGAACAAAAACTGTTAATTGTTAACTATTAAATTGTTAAACTGTTAATTGTTAAACTGTTAATTGTTAAAAAAAAACTGTGAAATTGTTAATTCAAACAGGTAGTGCGTAGGCGGGAAAACTGAGAGTTACTTTAAGCGGGTAGGTGGCGTACACCCCTGCGCTGTTATCTTGCAGATGTCCCCGTTCGCTCCGTTATCTTGCAGATTTTTTTCATGCGATAGTTGCAAGATAACAGCGCAGGGGGTGTATATTTATAAAGTTTGTGTTCAGGGGTTAAAATTGCTTATAATTAGGCCTATTACTAGTACAGGACCACAAAACACATGAAATTGGATAAAAAGGTTTCATTCTCATGAAACAAGTAATAAATTATTTGATAAAGGACTTTTATTTGATTAGGAGATTAAGTAAAAAAACGAAATAAAAAGTCTAAAATATTTTCATTAAATAATAAATAATAAATATTAAATAATAATTAATAAATAAAACAAAATCGCATTCATGAGGTTTAGAGCAGAGATGTGAGTATAAAAGTGGGGTTGTCTATTTTATATTTAACATACCTGGCGAGTTGATTCGTTACGTAAAACTTTCACTCGAAATGGCAAAAGAACCGTTTAAAAGAACCAAAAATAAATGCACCCGATTTAGAATCCTGCCGCGGGTGTTCTTTTTACATTTTTTTTATTAAAAAAAAACTTATCACAAGTCGCCTCATAACTTTCGGTGTGTTCACGTTAGAATCCAAAAATATGAAATTGTTAACATTTTACACTTTTCTTAACGCTCAAGCAACGACGCCGTTGGACGACGAATTGCACAGACATGTGTGCGCAGTTGTCAAAACTGAGTTCACAAACTGTATACCAAAAGCAAATAGAGACCGAATGTGTAATAATTTTATGAAGAGAGCGAGCCGACGATTTACACTCAAAGATGACGCCCGAACGGCCAAGCAAATGAAAAAATGCAAAGGCAACCTACGCAAATTCCAGGCACATATTGACTCGGTCAAACGGGAGTGGCTGACGTCGAGAGATCCGGATGATTGGGTTTACAAAATGGTACTGCTGAATATTGAGGAAAAATATCCAAATTGCAAGACGATTGATAAAGGTAGTTTTTTAACAGTAGTTTTTTTTGTATTCCTACAGTGCGTCCTAGTTGTCGAGTACCGCGCTTTTTCGAAATTACATGTTATAAAAGCTTAAAAACTAGAAAGCGCGGTACTCGACAACTAGGACGCACTGTAAGAGGGTGCGCAGTTATCTTGCGAAAAATCCAGAGAATTGGTCACTCGTGTAGTTCTGTAATTATCTTCCAGTTGCAAAATATAAAACGGATATAAAACGAAATGGAACTTTCTTTTTTGAATCTTCCGAAAAAAGTGGAATTGGTTGGTTAACTCTTAGGGGGAAGGAGTTTTTGGAAACCCGTAGGGGGAAAATGCGTGTAAATAAACACGCACTTAAAAAATTACATTGATTCGCAATAATTCAAAAAAAACTGGTAAAACTCGTCAAACTACGTCGATCTGACTATTCAGAAAATGATTTGGGCCACCAGGGCCCCCTAGAGAGCTGTTTGAAATCTTCAACCTACGCAAAAAAATTACACCGTCAATCGAATTTTCTCGAAAAGTTGAGGGGGGGTTACCAATACCCGTTTTGCCCTACGGGGCCTCCATATGCCTTAAATCGACGAAAAAACAAGTTGCGTGTCTATTTACACGCACTTCCCCCTGAGAGTTAATTGTTGATTAAATTACAAATATGCGCATTTGAAAGAATGTGAATTATTTTAGACGTTATTCAGCTTGTACTGTATACTGTGTTTGATACTTGTGCTTATCTCCACAAACTATTTGAGGGAGCAGGGCATATCTTTAACCACAAAAACTAGAGAAAAAACTTTCGTTGTATTTCAACTGAGACACAAAATATAAGAAACGAAGTAAATATTTGTAACATTCTGATATCAAGAAATGTTTTTTTTTGTTTTATTAGGTCTAAGAAAAGGAAAAATAAGCCATAAGTTATGGCCCATAACCACAAATTTCACTCTGTCACGTGATAAATTTGATTTAAGGCCTCCAAATAGGCCATTTTTTTAATTTTACATCCAATGGCCAAATTAATTTTTTTGGAAAAAAATTGTTGTTAAGAGCAGAGGTCGGCACTCGGGTAAACTCGGGTATTACCCGACTCGGGTAGCAATTTTTTATGTCGGGTCAGACGGAATTTTAGTCGGGTGATACCCGAGTCTACTCGGGTTCGGGTAACCATTTTTTCTCCCCGGGTAAAGTCGGCCCATAACTAATCGCTTATTTTTCTTTCTCTAAGAGGTTTACGCCTCATTCAATCAGTACCACTTATCTCCTATACGATATTAGTATTAATTAAAGATAAACAGTCTTCATTAAAATCTTTAAGACGTTAATAACGAACAATGTATGATAAAGGTTAGATATCGATTAATGTCCATTAAGCTAGCAACAGACAATGTATATTGTTATATGGTGCGTAAAGAATATTAAAACGGGCATATGAAAATCTATCAAATATTTAAAGGAGAACCGTCAAATTTTGGGAACATTTTTCAATTCATAGATTGTTTTCGGTATACTTTTTGATAAAGTTTCAAAATAATATTAGATGAGCGGCCCATCATGGGCCTGCACGGTAAAGTCAACCCGAATGACCTACTCAAATTTTCGAACAAAAATTGTTGTCGGGAAAATGAAGGTTTTAAATAATTTTTTTTCCACCTGTTTGTAGAAATATTCCAGTAATTATTTGTGAGTTTTTGAGACTTAACTGTGCGCCACAGGCACTTTTCCCTCATAGATTTTTCTTCCCCGGGGACTGAATTCAAAGTTCTAGGCTTCAAAACGTGAACAACAAATTGAAAAAACTACCCAGATACAAGTACATCAGGCATTTTTTTTTCGTTAAAAAGCTCAATAAATATGTATTTTTGCTATAAAAGTTGTATTTAAGTGTTTGAAATGGCTTTCAATTTTCTGAAAAAACAGCATTTTGGTAAAAAAAACCTTGCGAACGCCCTACGCAGGGTTCCCAATTCGGTAAAAAACGGTAAAATCAAAGTACGTGTCGAATTGGAAAAAAAGTTATAATCTTTTAGACCTTAAACGTCAGTAAGTATCTGACAATTTTACCTGTTACGGGGACATTAAAAAAAAACAAAAAAAAATACACGTTTCGGGGACGAGAACTGTTAGTGTTCAGTATATGAAGGCTTATGTAAAGGCTATGGTGATTGTATGTTTGACTGAGGACGTCAAAAAATTTTCCATGCTAATTTTTTTCATTTAGTTACGATAAAACAGTTCCGTGTACTATGTTTATACTACCCAAAGTATACGTATTAACGGGTAGTATTTATTGAACGTGCGTCAAACCAAAACTTCGTAACTTTTCGGTCACCTTCGACTATGAAACCATCCAAAAATAATAGCATATACTGTGCTACATAAAAGAAACATCAATTAACAAACCAATGACAATCATGGCCAGAAATAAAATCAAAGGTGATAGCGGTATTTAGACTTCCGTTCGCAGATTTCAAAAATTCCCACACTAGAAAATTATGAAATTACAAAACTTTTATGAATGTCGTATTTTTTACGCTAATTCATTAAGGACGTTGATGACCCTATTTTTCTAAAAATTAGCAGTCTGAAAGTATGCAATTTTTCCTCCAATACAATACCAATTAACCAAAAATATTTTTAAAATATTAATTATATTTTATGGAATAAAAATCTCATTATTTCTAGATTTTTAGTTTTTATCAACAGAAACCTACTAGGTTATGTCAATACAAGGTATAGTTGTTATCTAAGTCCACTTAAACTTTCAGAAAATTACAGAATTTAAATTATTGCCTTTAAGGTCATCAACGTCCTTAGGTATATTTCATTATTCGGAAATTTCGTATAAATCTTAAGTTATGAATCATAACTTATGATTCATAACCTTTGATTCCTTAACAGTCATGCGCATATTGGGTAGCTAGCTACCCATTTTCATTTTATTTCTTAATAAAAAGACAACGGCTTGTGATAATCGAAAACGGACAACGGATTTGAAATAAAAAAAAATACGTTTTTATATGGGAGAAAAAAAATTTTTTGGAATTTTATTTTTTATTTTTGGGTCCGTGGAGGACGAGGGTTAAGGTTGAGAATCACCCCAGTAATAGAAGAAGAACAGGGCTTCAAAATGAAATAATAATCAAAAAAAAAAAATTCGTTCATTGTTTGGCGCGCTAGCAAATTGGGTAGCAAATTGGGTAGCTAGCTACTCCAGATGCGCATGACTGTTATAGTAAACTCGATGCGCATGACTGTTAATCATGATTTTTCATGATTTTCCAACTTTTTTCAATAATTTGGAATTTTATCATGGTTTTTAGCCTTCCAAAACTTTTCTTGGAAAATTTGGGGTCTTTTTATAGAACAGTGCATGCTTTAAAAGCGTTACGTCTGAAAGCGTTACGAAATGACTTCATGATCCAAGTGAAAATGAGGACTGTCTTTTGAAAATTTTGTAATTTTGGGGAAATATTCTAGAAATTTATTTTACGGTTTTTGTCTTTTATCGGATCATTCGAAGTGTTCTTACTTTACAGTCATCTCGCGTAAAGTTTTGCACCTACACACTGTCTACTAAACTGTCTACAATATTCCAAGAGCTTACCAAAATTAAATCAGAGTAAGTAAATTAGAGTTCACTCGAATAAGAAAAAATAGGTGCAAAATAATAAATTCGGAATTAAGCAATTGACCATTTCCACGATATGTTTGTCCGTCTATCCAAATGGAGATCAAAATGCAAAGAGGAAACCGCGGAGGAAGAACAGTCTTAAAATATTTACCAATTTTGTACGTAACTTTTTACACTGAATATTCAAAAGACATTTATTTTTATAATAAAGGCCATTTCAACTTTGTGGTTGACGTTGGCTAGCAGGAGGGATGTGTTTGACATAATGTTTAATTAAAGTAAGTATTTAGTATTACCACGTGAGGGTGTAAACATTTCTCAAGTTTGATATTCTAGAACTTGACATATTGTCGATAATGCTACTCTTCAGCATTTATTAAAAAACCGGTCGAATTTTCGATTATAGCCTATGAGTCATAGTGGGCATTAGAATTTGGGGTAAAAAAGTTACATTTGAAGCAAGTCTAAGAGTACCCTGTCACAGTCGCTGCACGATACAATTTGACATTCAGTAGGAAGATGAACATAATTATTGTCCCTTTGGCATTGGTTTTCAGCAATATTGGTTCTCGGTGCGTCGTGTTTGTCAGTATGTGTTTGATTCGGTACCTGTTCTATAAATTGTGTTGCAGCGTTTAAAATGTCGAGTTTGGTAAGCCCCCTATTTCGGGAGCATTCGAGATTCAGGAGTTCTTTCAATTCTTCGAATGCTTCTTTGAGATTTCTACGTCGGCGCTTTTCTTTGACTGCTTTTCTTTGACTTTCCATTGGCTCGTCGCTTAATCTTCGTTTTCGAGACATTTTCGATTGGCTTTTGAACAACAATTTATTTAATAATATAGACATTTTAATACAGTAATGTATACTACAAAACGCTGAAAAGTAGCGATTTTCGAAAAAAAACTCTTGACGGTAATTTTTAGCCTTATTTCTGGCATAAGACGATGAAAATTTGTTACAGTCCGCGTCTCTGAAACTGGTGGTCCTGGAAACGGGTGATATTTTAGAAAAAGTCTAAGAAATTATACCCAAAAAACTGATATCTAAAGTCACTTTAACTCCCAGGGGTCACATTGTGACGATCGTCACAAACCGGCCTATTCGCCTCATATATCATGAAAACAGGCTCAAATCAAAAATCGCTGACGGTCAAACGAAATTCCATGGAGAAAATTTTGGAACAAAAATCAGAATTTTTTTTCCTCAATTTTTTCAAAAGTCTTCCAATTTTTTATTGGTCTAGTTGGATTCAGCATGTTTGAATACCCCATAAAACACCATTTGCGGAGAATTTTTTTTTAAACAACGGGGTTTTCTGACAATCGTCACAATGTGACCCCTACGGCCCGTAGGCTACGGGTTATGATAACACCTGTCACCCTTGAGAGTTAAACACTGAAATACGTTGTTAGTAGTAAGCCTGTGCAATCATATTACAGTCAAAGAAAAACCGCCGTTTCTGAGACGAAGACTGTAAGTTGACTGTAAGAAGATTGCACAGGCTTGCTACTAACATCTTGATGAAAACGAAGCTTATTATAAAAAACGGCATTCAGAAGTTAGGTATCGTCCTGATTTTGCTAAAATGCGGAAAAAATTTTTTTACCGGAAAAGCATATTTCTCCTTTAGTGCGGCACTTAAGAAGGGAAGGACTGTAATACAAAAATATCTTAAAAGAAGGAAATCGCCTTTCGGTTATTTGCCTTTCGGTGATTTGCCGAGCGCGCTCAAAAAAGACCTATGACAGACCATATAGGCCTCAGACGCGCTCTCAAGCAACGTTACCAAAAAGTGGTAATATTATTTATTTTTTTGGCGTTTGAAAATCACTGCAATAGATATTTCCGTTTATTACTAAAAATCCTCCTTATCTGTTCAAAGAACTTTTCCACACCTGTTATATGAAATTTTAAAATATCGTGTGCACAAAATGAAAATATAAAACTTATTTTTTTTTTAATATATACCTTTAGCTCACACAGTGTTACATTACTCTAATGGTAACAATGAAAACACTTCTGTAAACGAACAATATGTATGACGTATTATACGTCACGTATATATTCAAAGATAAAGACAATAATTGTCAATTTGATATTTTTGAATTTGTGGGAAACAACTGTTAATCAAAAAATGCTAGGCGTGTGTCGGTATTTAAAATAAATCCACTTAGACCAAATTGCAATCCAACTGTGTATGATATTTGTGTACAGACCAACACTTAACCAACACGTATGCAGACCAACACTTAAGAAGGCGGCACTTGAGAGGGGGAGCACTGTATATCAAGCCGCCGTATGATACGCCGTATGATACGCCCGTATCCCGTAATACACGATGTATACCAAATATGTAAAAGTTCTGTTTTTTTTGCAGAACTTGAAAATTTCAGAACAGAACACGTTCTATTAAAAAAACGTTTAAAAATGCGTTCTGCGCAATTTTCCATCACAAGAACGCTCCAGAAAAATCCTATCACATGAAAAATCCTATCACATGAACTGAACGTTCTATTGTCATCACACGAAAATTGGAGAATCATCACAAAAAAGAACGAGCGTTCTGTTCTGTTCTGTTCTGTTCTTAAATTTAGAACAGAACTTTTACATCTCTGATGTATACGGGTTCATACAAAACTAAAGTCCTCGTCTTTGAGACGGGTAGTTTTCTTAAAAAAAACACCCCTTTTGGCCGAATTTGTGACATTGAAAAAATATAAAAAAAACACCCGTTTTGGAGACAACCACCCGTTTCGAAGACACCCGTTTCGGATACGAGGACTTTTAATCACTTTTTTTTTATTATTTCAATGCAGTAAAAGTTATTGTTTTTTAACACACCATTACATTGAAAACAAGATCAATTATATTTGCTGAATTATTGCGTTTCATGGCCAATATTGGATTTCATCGTGACTTCGGTATCGTTTGATTTCGGATATTGGTGTCGAAAAATCAAATGATGACTTCATGACTATACACGAGGAAAGGGGAACTACGCTTTGGGTTATTTATGCACCGATTAAAATCTTATGCGGTCAGGAGAAAGAAAAAAGCTGTTCGAAAGTAAGGAGTTGGACAGTGGTATACAAACAGCATTTCAGAAAAAAATTATTTCTAAAACTAACAAAAACAGGATAAAGTCCTGGTTTATAAACTCAAATGAATACTGGTAGATATGGTAGAAGTGGGCAAATCTAAAATTTAAAAAAACCGGTCCTTAGAAAAAAAAAACTGGTAAAGCCAAGTTGTAGAGCTGGTCAAACTACGTCGATCTGACTATTCAGAACTTGATTCTGACCACTGGGCCCCCTAAAGAGCTGTTTGGCCAACCTACGCAAAAGAACGATTTTTTTCTGGACCACTTCTACCACCTACGATTTGCCAACTTCTACCATATCTACCACTTATTAATCACTGTTGAACGGTTGACTTGAACCCCAAATCAAATTTGATTTCAAATGTTCGCCTTGGCTTTAAATATTTTTGCAAAATGTTGTATGCTGTTATCTCGTCCCTCCAGTATCCCTGGACAAACTGTAAACTTCTGTCATCTGCCACATGTGTGTCGAATTTTCTCGCGTTTTATTTCTATTTTATGCTGAATTATTTTATATGCCAGAAAGCTTAAATTCAATATTTATAATTGGTACCGCTGTTTTCCCAAGAAACCGTGTTTTGTAGAAAACGATTGTTGACCTAGTTAGGCAAAGGGATTTCAAGGAAATTTTACCGAAGACAATGTTTTAACGCACTTGTGATTTGTACCATGTAAATCACTAAAACTCACTGAATTTTGCAAAAAAAAAAAAATTCTTCGAAAAAAACCGAGTTCATGGAATTAATTGTCTTCCAAAGACCGTGGACACTTTTTATTTGCAACACTCATTTCCAAAGATTCTCGTTCAGAAATGATGTCCAAAGAGTTTGTCCCATACGATAAATGACATGTCGATGTTGCGGTATAATTTTTGTAAATTGCCAAACTATCAGGAATTTCGTGGAATGTGCCGGTACGATGGTTGATCGTTTTGGCGCCGTTCATAGAAATGGAAAGTTTTCCAATTTCGGTGGTGATGCGCCCATTCCGCGCAAGATTTATTTGAAATGAAAACATCAGATTGTCTAGAGCAGAGATCAAAATTATTATTATCAACAATTTTTAGAAATGGACCAGAAATTTCCGAATCTGTCGTAGGAAAGGTATACTTGTGTGATTGTCTCGTGTAATTTTTATCACAAAAAGTTAAACGAGTTACGTAATCCCTATTTTTCATTATTTTGGCGTTCCACAATAAAAAACACGTATTTTGCAATACTTTCGAGTTACGTGTTCCCTATTTTCCATTATCTTGGGGTCGCTTACGTAATTTCAACTATACGCGTTAACAATGTACCGTTATGTTGGTAATATGGTCATATTTTCCATTATCTTGGTTCAGTTAAACCCCAATTTTTCACAAGATAAAGGTACATCTTGTGTAATAATATTACACCGGGTGCGGTGTTATCAGGCGCACAGTTATCAGACGGGTTTTCCCGCTCGTTGAGTTATCAGGCGGGGTTTTTCCCCAAAAATCTTTTNAAATCTTTTCAGTTTTACGCCTACGTCCTGCGGAGTTATCAGGCACCATGTGCAGTTATCAGGAACCCTAGGAAATTTCACAATTTACTCGTTTTGTTCGTTATTCTCCAATTTCAAGTAAATTACTGTATTATACACTAATTCATATATCCAGTAATAATTATATTCGCTAGAAGGTAGCGGAATTCAGCGATATACCATTTTAAGATTGAAGTTCTAATTAATCTATAATGTAAGAATGGCTTTAATAAATAGTGATACGAAAATTGTTGCCCTTTACACTCTCAGATACGATACATATCAAAGTGTATTTATAATGTTTGTTAGTTCAATTAAACAAAGAGTAATATTATAGGATCTTAAAATTCCCCGCAGCTTCATAATAATAATTTGGTATTGCGAAATTTCCCGCTCGTTGTGTTATCAGGCGGTTTTTTGGTCGCGAAACCCGCCTGATAACTCCGCACCCGGTGTATATAAATCGGACCAGGTCCGAGTACGTCAATAAATACATGTCAGAAATGTTGATAACTGGCCTTGCCCATCAAGAATTTGGTCAAAGACGATCATATCAGTTGGTTTGCTGGATTTGCACAAGTTTATGCGAAGTAAAATCATAATGGGAAGTAGCAAAAGAAGAGGGGTAACCAGAATCCAACCTATCGCCATCGCTTTTGGAGTTAAAACTGTGCTATCAAAATGATAAAAACATTATCTTTATTCGAAACGAAACTCACATTATAAGCAATCGATGGAAGTAATTGGTGACTTTTTAGGTTAAATTTTAGTGGCAGAAAACCAAAAAAAAAATGAACAAAAAAATTGTGCGAGTTACGTTTGCTGCCAAACACCGCGATGCCGAAACTTTTTTTTGAAAATTTAAATTAAATTTTGGGAACATTATGTGGTTCTTGATCGTGGAAATTTTAGCAAATTGCTTTACAAAAACCTGTTCGAGAATAACTCTTATCAATTTCTAGCTATGAGCAAATTATATGAAAATAGTGACATATGGCACAGTCTGTGGGGAGCGCAGGAATTTACTATTTGTTAATTTGATAAGTTAAACAGTTTAACTTAAACTTAATGACCTTAATTTCAGGGGCATTTATTTAAGGATAAGCATCTGTTTAATAATATAAATTTAATATTGTTAAGTAGNCGTGTAAATATCCCGTGGTTACTAAATGTTCGGTGGGTCGAATACGTATTTCGTTGCGGAAGGTTTTGTTACCAAACAGCCTATGTACCATGTCTTATCAGAGGAATGTTGATATCAATGAGATTATATTATTACTCTCTTCCTCTCCATCTTCGTTGATTCACTTGTAACTTTTATACAAGTTGTCCATATTCTTAACGAACTGCATGTAATTTGCTTTACAAAAACCTGTTCGATAATAACTCTTGTCAATTTCTAGCTATGAGCAAATTATATGAAAATAGTGACATATGGCACAGTCTGTGGGGAGCGCAGGAGTTTACTATTTGTTAATTTGATAAGTTAAACTTAATGACCTTAATTTCAGGGGCATTTATTTAAGGATAAGCATCTGTTTAATAATATAAATTTAATATTGTTAAGTAGTAATAATACTGAATTCATAGTAAACAACAGTATACACTAAAATTAATCAAAAACTGGCCGTTTAAATTGTCCACAAAGGGCCGCTCTACCGGTTTTTGGACGGTTAAAGGCGCATCCTTTGGATTATTAATATATCAGGCCATCTACATATCAAAGGGTTAGTTGCAGGTTTAACATTTCCATACTATAAAATAAGCGTTCCGCTCGTCGAACATTTGACAAACCAAATCGGTTGAAGCAGGCTGCTATCATTGTAATGGGTCCCATTATAATCGGTGCGAAAATTATTAATATTGCTACTGCGACAAATAATCCAACAAAACGGGCTGCACTTTCGTAATATCTTAATTTCTACACATTAGAAAAAATGACTTCTAACCAAAAACATAATTGCCCTTCATATTATAATAAATTTGACCGTTTGGTTTTTAGGGGCGGTATGGTCGATTTGTTTACAAACGAAAAAAAGTCAAAAAAAGAAAGCCTTCCTGCAGACACGACATATACACCGGACGCGCAGTTATCAGGCAGATTAGCCCGCAGTTATCAGGCACCCTGCGTAGTTATCAGGCACCCTACGAACTTTTAAAATTTGGTATTGCGCAATTCCCCGCTCGTGTTGTTTTCGGGCAATTTTTTTTTTTGCATCGTTTTCCCCTATTCCACTTACGCCCTGCTTAGTTATTAAGCACCTCACGCCCGAGCCTGCCTTATAACTGCGAACCCGGTGTATTAGCTTCAAAAAGCGTTGAAACGTTTTCTATTTTTTCTGACTTATTTCTCTTTTTTTTTGTCCGGACCTATCGTTAATACAGTTCTATTGTTGAGATAGTAGTTTAACTTGTCAAGACATGGGATTTTGTCAAGACATGAGCAGTAATGATATGAGCGACAAAACTATAACGCTATTTACTTACGCCAACACCACGATGACATTTTCTTTCCATAAACCTTATCAGTAATGGAAAACGGATATTGATTAGTGTTCCACAAAAAATTTCAAATACACGGCATTACTTATGAATTCGACGTTATTTTATAATTCGTTATAATTATTCCATTACAACCTGTAGTTCCATGTGTTGGATAAATATTGTCTAGAATTCAATACATTTTATTATCATGTTTAGGTTTATTTGAACAATAGAAATAAAACACACACCGTGTTCTAAGAAAAATGTTTGTTCGAAATCAATGCCCTTTCTTATGTATGCTAAACACGGTCGTATTTGAAGTTAACTCCCAGGGGGAAGTGCGTGTAAATAGACACGCAACTGGGTTTTTTCGTCGATTTTAGGCATATGCAGGCCCCGTAGGGCAAAACGGGTATTGATGACCCCCC
>SCLG01000050.1:1040454-1053213 GCA_004367875.1 Oikopleura albicans
TCCAGACAGGGGTCAGGCTCAGCACACTCGAGCGGATCAAAACTCAATTCTTCATCTAAAAGAAATTATATATTCTTTGTGGTTGGTTTTGAGACATTTAAATTTTTGAATGATCAAGGAAAAACTTATCGATTTAAAGTTAAGTCGATGTTTCGCAGTTTAATGCATTTTCCAGAATGCAACAAAAGGATTAGCGCCGTCCGTTTAAATAGCAAATGTTCAAATTTTATTGACTTGTTTAGAAAAAAAAACAATTGTGGTCGCCGGTTAACTGAAGACCATTTTGATGTACATGTATTTTTTGTCCGATTATTGAACAATTGCTTATCACGCCCTACCCTGTACCCGAAAAGAAATAACTCTCATACCGTTTTTGCATTTTGCAGTGCAATTTTCTTCTTTCATGTTGTACCAACTATGTATTCCGGCGTCATCGAGCGCCACGCAAAACTCGGGCACACACCACTCACGTTTATCGCTGTACACAAATCCCTCGGTACACGCACACTCAAAACCGCCCTCAGTGTTAACACAATTGTCGCTTCCTTTGCCGCAAACGTCGGAATCACGAATTTGCTCAATGATAATGAATCCGTCCACTACTATGAGGGTATCCAACACAAATGATTCAACAATATGCAAAAAGCACCGTTCCAAAATGCGAAAATTTTGAAATTCATAATTGAAAGTTTTTTAACATGTACCAAAAGAGAAGAAAAAACAAAAATTGGACAGGTCAATTTTTTGAAAAAAACTATTAGTACAGCGTCAAAACCGCTAGATGTTAATAGAGCTCGAAAAAAATAAAATTTACGGTATTTTTCTGTTTTGTTTTTTCGAAAAATTGACTGGTCCAATTCTCATTTTTTTTCTAAGCGCAGATCAATTTTGAAGCAGCATTGCGAAAAGTAGAAGAAACTAAACCAAAACTATTTTGAATCCCCATATACTTACCTGCGTGGCCATATTTTTAGTTTTTAACTTCTTTCCAACCCTACTGTATCTTCATATAATATGAATAATGAATTTTTCAGAACCAGTCGAGCAAAAACCCACATATTCGTAATGTATTTTTGCTCGACTGAGTGTACGTTTAAAAACACTAAACCTTATGTTATTTGAAATGTTTTTCACGCTTGTTTTTTATTCATCTTGAAAGGGATACCCTGCCTTCTTCTGGAACTTCTCCGGTGCAGTCAATTTCGGGAATTTCGCAAATATAATTATACGTTTTTAGGCAATCTTCGAGCTTCCAAGTGCCTTTCTTTTCACGTTTGACGCATCTTTTATAATCATGCTCGTCACCACCGTCTTTCCAATTTGTAAGTTCATCGTTTATTGCTTCGCCGGAATTACTGTACAAGGGGATCGCCAAATGATAGTCAAACAAAACTTGCTCGAACTGAGAATCTTCTCATTATCATTATTAATTTACTATTTAATAATCGTCTTTTTAAGACTACAAAATTCATACAACATCATCGAATTAATTCTTTTACAACTGAAAATGCTTAAAAGCCCTCAAATTGCGAAGGAGACGTTTTCCGAAATAATAGAGCAATAAAACTTTTTTGTCCGAAATATTGTATATTACAGTCCTTAATTCCATAACGGCCGTTTTCGGTTTTCGAAAAAAGTGGCCGTTATTAGGTAAACGGCCGTTTTTTGAAAAAAAACGGCCGTTATGGGATAAACGGCCGTTATTAAAGCGCCCCTTATGGAATCAAGGACTTTATATGAAGAGATCACAGAGTGATCAAATGGTCTCAAAAAAGTTTTGAAAAAAGTACTAAACCTCATAAATATTTAAAAATTTAAGACAAAAACAAGTTACGAACCGTAGTCGAAAACAACAAAATAACCATTATTCGGGCACCCGCCTGTAAGCCAGATTGCCATCATCGTCGACCATGATTCCAATCCAAAAGTCAATGTCAGTTATACTCTGGATAAAATCGAACTTTTCGGGCGTGTCTGGAATGAGCATTGAACCGCCTTTGCCCTTACAGAACTGTTCGGCGAGCTCGAATGATGCGTCATATTCGGAAATTTGGCAAATGCCGTCTGCACGCACGCGCACCTCATCTTGAGTAATGCACTCGTTCATGTCCTCACATTCACCCGACTGGCTATATTCAAAACCTTAACCCGGGTCAACGCTTAGTTACTGGCAGTTAACAAGTCCTATTCCGAGACGCTGTTGGGGATTTTAAAACGGTCAAACTCATGAACCACATTTTGTATCCCCATCATCAATGAGTAACAGTCTTTACCCTGATGATGGTGAAATTTGGCTCATAAAATAAATGTTCAGAAAGTTCCTTATTGATCCGGAATTGGAATAAGTTTCTTTTTTATATCAAAAAGCCTTCCGGCAATGGAATAAGTGTCTCAGAATTGAACTTAGAACTATTTTTGGAATTATAACGTTCCCAAAAATGGAAAGCTAGCATACTTCTACTGGTAATCTTGAATTTAGTGTCCCGAAATCGATATTTTAACTATGGTAATCAAGTTAATCAGGTATTTTGTTGACTGTAACAATCTTCATAAGAGTTTAACCCGATCCTTTGCCACATTTGTCAACGCACATATCTCGATCTTTATCGTAAAACGCACCATTTTCACATTTTTCGCGGCATTTTTGCACGTTTGGTCCGAAAATTTCACCTTCAGGACAAACGGGAATACATTTAAGCTCTTTGACACTGAACTCAAAATCATCACCACAATCCGGCACACAGTCGGCCAATTGACTCGAAAATACCGAGCCTTCTGGGCAGTCTAGAGCTTCTACATTTTCATCTTCACATTCCTCAAGACTCATTCGATCGTCATCATCATCATCATCACCGCCAGCGCAATTGAAACCTTTTTTTGAGATCAATAATATTATTATTACACGACTTAAAGTCACCCAAAAGAAAAAATATGAGATTTGGCTATTTTTTTGATTCCGATTTTTCCGAGTTTTTGTTTTGCATAAATTTACCGGGAATTTAGCCAATTTTCTCGGAATTCTTATCTCTAGTTATAATGCTCGCTTTAAAAATAAATTATTCATAGGATGTGTTAACTCTGAAGGGTCCCTAGTGGCGTGTAATCCGTAGGGCCTTACGGGACCCTTATAGGGGGACAAACGTGTAAATTTGTACAAAACATCTTTGCTGCTCATAACTTATGAGCCATAAGGCGGCCTTCTTAAGGCGTAAATCGAACGTTAACTTATATGGTATCTCCTGCCTTCGTACTGACACAGGAAAGTTTTTTCTTTTTCACAATCTTCCTCTTTCCATGTACCATGCTTTTCGCGTTTGACGCATTCTTTGCCTTCCTTGGGGTTCGACGGCGCTTCCCCGTCCTTCCAGTTGTGCATAGTTTCCGATACTTTCTCGTTAGAATCCGTGTAAAACCACATTTCCCCGTCATACTCGATTCCAAGCCATGTCTCAACCTCGCCAAGGCTATTAATGTAGTCAAGGTCGGCCTGTGTTTGCGGTGACCAGAGTTTACCACCGTTTTCGCCACAATAAGCAGCCGCATCGGCCTTGGACAATTTGTCTTCGGAAACTTCACATGCGTCCTCAGGAATCTCGTCGGGATCAACTGTGGGATCCGTTGAGGGACTCGTCGTGGGATCCGTTATAGGGTCAGTTGTGGGATCGGTTTGATCAGTTGGTGTAGGATCAGTTGGATCTGTCATATAGGATTACAAATTGAGAATACCGAGGTCGTGCCTGATTAAGGCAATGCAAGCAAAAAAAGCTTTCAAAAAAAAATTGCCATTTTTTAAATATTAGTGAATTGTACGTCGTTAAAATATACGCTTAAAAACACCAAAAAACTACTTTTTGGGGGTCAACAAAGGCAAAAAGACGTTAGGAAGTTTCGTCATGACCAACAAACGTCACGGTTTATGAAACACAAATTGTAACGCATTTGAAGCAAGGACTGTAAATATAAATAATGGTTCTTCGGACATTTAATGTTTCAAATCCCCCCTGATGGATCCTTGCATGTCGCCGAACATTCTTCTTTCATAATGCCCGTAAAGTCCGCGTTGGGATCAGCACAGTCGATATTGTCAAATTGACACATAAAGTAGTGGTCACGATCACAGTCGTACTGTTTGAGCGTTCCTTTCTTTTCCTTTTTGACGCAATATTTTGTCGAATCATAATCCGGCTCTTCCTCGTATTTCCAGGCAGAGAAATCTTCGATTGGGACCTTTCAAAAGTGTTTGAAAATTAGAGTCATTTCCGTCTGATTTCAATTATTGAAGGATAAAACAATTTGCTAGGAGTTTTTACATTTGTAGAGGGAAAATATTTTTCTATTGCTTTAGGCACATTTTGAGTTTATTTTTGACACTTTTGCAATTGTATGAACCCTGCGCTGTTATCTTCATCACCCATTATCTTCCAGAATTTCCCGTTGGCTCCCATATCTTGTGGAATTTTTTTTTTTCGGCCGAATTTCCAGGAATCCCTATCTTTATGTGTTAAGCACTGTGCTGTTATCTTGCAGATGTCTCAGTTAGCTCCGTTATCTTGCGGATGTTTTTCATGCGAAAATTGCAAAATAACACCGCAGGGGGTGTATTCGGTAACTGACATATATTTTTCCGTTATAAAAAACTTTCAAACTCTTAACTGTCCATCGAGGAAAACCCATTGGTCACCATTATGCTCAATACCCAACCAAATATCGTCTCCAAACTCCTGCACGTACGCTAAATCAGCAGCGTTTTTTGGCTCCCAAAGTTTACCACCCTTTCGGGCACAAATTTCTTTCGCTTCTTTTTGGGGTACTTTTTCGGCGGAGCGGTCACATACTCCGTCCATGTCCATTTCGCCCTGTTCCTCCAGCGCGTCACATTCTGGTCTATTATTAGCTGTCAATTTTATTTTTATTCTGGACTTGCCAAATTGGACTTGACAATATATTCAGAGTACAGTCGATTCGGTAACGGAGTAACAACTATGGTCTCGATGTTTTCGTCAAAAATGGTTATTTCATTATCTAATTGTTACTACGTTTCATGACTGTTACTCCGTTCCGAAACCTCGATTTTTCAAAGTTTTTTTGTTAAACACTTGTTAAGATAACTGGTAAGGTTTATATCAAACATAATCAGCTACATAAGAGTGGCGTTGAGTTGTGAACAAATGGACGTACCGTCCTTAATTGACAAGGAAAATTGGATTTTAGTACTCCGTTGCCTAATTCTAGGGTTACCCAAAATCTCTAAAAAGTGTTACTCTGTTACCTAACTGTTACTCCTTTACCGAATCGACTGTATCTGAACAACTTTGTAGGCTTCTTAACTCTCAGGAGAAGGAGTTTTTGGGAACCCGTAGGGGGAAATGCGTGTAAATAAACACGCACTTAAAAAATCCATAATAATTCGCAATAATTCAAAAAANCCCCCTGGGAGTTAAAAATCTAGTTTGCTACTTAACAATCTAACATGCCAAAATAACCTCCGTACTTTGGTCACTAACAGTATTCTAGAAATGTATTATTTGAGCAACATAATCTTGTTTGTCCGTCACAATCGACTTCAATCATGCCATTTTCATCAATTGAGTTACAATTGGCGCCATCAATATCACAAATAAAGTACTGTTCTTTTTCACATTTGTACTCCTTCCATGTTCCCTTTTTCTCATGTTTCACGCAATTATAGCCATCTTTCGACGGGTAGGGTGTCTCGCCATATTTCCAAATGGCAATCTCGTTATCGAGAGTTTCACCGGTTGTTGAATAAACCCATTCCTCGTCCTTGAACTCGAACCCAAGCCACAAGTCAGTATTCAAATTAACAATATATTCAACGTCTTTTGGAAAGGTTCGAATATCATTAGAAATTTTGTAGTGTTATGTTTCCACCAAATTGTTCGAAAAACCGGAAACATAAAGGCACGGTCGGGAACATAACGGCTCAATGCGTAGGCGATTTATCGGAGATTTGTATGTGCGGAAACATATCGGCTCTAGAATGTTTCAAATTCATAAACGCAAAATTGCGCGAATGAACTGCCAAACAGAGAAATAAAATATAAAATGCCCAAAAAAATACCTTTTCTTATAATTTTCCTAATATTTTTCAATATTTTTTGATGAGTAAAATATTAAGGCCAATAATCTTTCCGGCGGAAACATAACAGCGCACTCCGTAGGCGTATTAACTGGAAAAAATTCCCGAAAAATCGGACACATACTAGCACCGATGGGGCTGAGCGGAAACATAACAGCCGGAAACATAACGGCACAGGTGGTGTATAAAATGTTTCCTTTTTGCATTGCGGTACGCATTCATTTGGAGGATTAAAGTCGAGGCCAAAACTTTTTTTTATCAAAAAGTCATTGTTTGACTTCAAACCTTGCCTTCAGGTGTCTTTGGGGCCCATAGGGAGCCACCTTTGGCAGAACAAGCCTTTTGTGCATCTGAAAATGCCATTTTTTCATCCGAAACACCGCAAACACTTTCGGCGTCAACGTTTGTGCGGCAGGTTTCTGGTTTACAGGAGTTATCCTTTACATAGTTAGATTTTTAGTTCGTATCCCAAGTAATTTTACGGTTAAAAAACGCGATAATTTTCAATACTTTTAACCGCGGTTAATATGAATGAACCGGTACATTTTCGCGGTGAAGGAAAAATATAACATGTTTCCTTTTTGCATTGCGGTACGCATTCATTTGGAGGATTAAAGTAATAATTATTCGGACAGACCATTGTGCAATTGCCCGTCTCGGCATTGTAATTGAGCCAGTCCGGGCAAATATTTTCGCATTTGTTTTTGATCATATTGAGCTCCTCATAAATTTCGCAAATTGGCGAGCATCGCATTGGACCATCCATTCTAGCTTCTTCGGTGGTGCCGGGGAATGCAGTTGGCTCCCATCCGTCCTTACACTGGAGCTCACACATTTCCTCGTCATAATTATAGGCGAAGTTTTTCTTGCAGCGCTCGCGACAGCTCATTGTCGACTCGTCAAAAGTTTCATTTCGCCAATTGCACTCCTCAATGCAATAATACGGGTCAACATAGCGATCGAAAATGTATCCGTCTTCGCATGTTGGAATACAAGCACCTTGACCTTCACTAAAATATGAGGGCACAGCATTACCCTCGGGATCTTTATAAAGACCATTTGGACATTTGATTTCGCACTTTTCTTTATCGGCGTTCCATTCATACGGAATTGTGCACCTATCGATGCATGACTTCGATTCCATATCCCATTCTGTCATCAACGAGCACTTTTCATAACACTTGTCTACCATATCGCCATCACCATCTTCCCATGATCGTAAAACTTGGCCATAGGGGCATTTTTCGGTACATCTTTCGAGTTCGATATTATAAAATATGGTTGTTGTATTACTCTGTCACAGAAAGTTTTCACATGACCTTATAAACGGGTATGGCTGAGTTGATACACGCAAAAGTTTGTATCTAGGATTTTATAGTTTACCTCCAACAGAATTTTTTCAGAAAAATTACGAACAAAAAAAATTTTCATTATAATTAATAAAATTGTAATTAATTTTTTTAACGAAATCCTGGAAAATTTTAAGACACGCCTGTTAACGAGACGTCATTTTGACAAACATAGATTTTTATAACTAAAGGACCTTAGATACATTGTTGTCTTGTTGTAAAAGATACAAGTGCAGCACTGGTATTTTTAGGAAATGGTTTTTTTAAGAATTTTAAATAAATGCTTAAAACTTTCCTTTGGACAACTAGGAAGACAGGCGGGAATGTATTCATAATAATCCATCCCTTCCGGACAGTCGAAAATGCACTCATCCTTGATTGGGTCATAGACGTGATCATCTGGGCACCATTCGCAATATGCCTTACCGAAGATATAAAAAGTTCTCACTTTTGCAGAACATTAGAACTTGCGAATAAGACCGCAGATAAAAAATAACAAGAAAAACGCAAAAAAAACACTGTCATGGGTAGGGTTTCAGTCCGAGCCTATCTTACAAGATATTTTAGTTCGGAAAAAAAATGCGTCCTTATTTTTGATCGAATAAGAAGAAAAAAACATAAAAAAATCTAAATTTATAACGTTATCACATATTTTTAGCGCCGCCACCTGTCAGCAGACCAACAATTGATCATTTTTTTACAAAAATTAAAAGCTGGTTTAAAGCTGTTACAGTAACCAATATTTATAGCATATAAAGTTGGCCCGGGACTGAACAGCCTAGTCATGAGGTCATTTTCATCAAGCGATACAATGTAATGACCATTCAGAACGTTTTTCTATTCATAATTGGTTCAATTTGGCAGTCTTTTTATCCTAAAAACGCTTAAAAATGCGTTTGAACTCAAAGCAAAAAAAAGAACGAGCGTTCTGTTTTGTGCTGAAAATTTAAACAGAAATTTTTATATCTCTGTGCCTTGCCATCTCCATCAATCACCAGATAGTTGTCCTCTTTGTCGCAGATTGGAACACAACCGTCGTTTTTGATTTCCGGTTTGAATGCTTCACCAGGCGGACATTTAGGAACACAGTGGCCAAATGCGGAGTCGTACTCAACTTCGTAGTCTGGATACTTCAACCGGGCTTCAACATAATTTAATTTAATTAATAAAAAGTACTTCTAGAGTTCAGCAAATCGATGAAAGTTAACGGATTGAAGTTGAAGAGTATTTTGGAATTTTATAAATCTTCCGCCTACGCAATACCTACTTCAGATAACAAAATTCATGGAAGTTAACACCTTTCTCTCATAGTTGTGTTTATATTCGTGGGTCGATGGTGTTTATTTTTTATAGCGTTGTTAATGGAGGGCTACAGGCGAAGGGTAGTTTCGCGACCATTTGTGTTCGCGAAAAAACCCCGTTTATGAGTACTTTCGCGACCACACCATTTAGTCGCGAATCGTTGTTTAAAAGATGGTTTCGCGGCCACATGGTCGCCAAACCTCCCCCAAAACACCCATGTGGTCGCGAAACCATCTTTTGAACAACGATTCGCGAACAAATGGTGTAGTCGCGAAAGTGCTCATTAACGAGTTTTTTAGCCACTCCGGGCTACCAACTGACGGGCAAAAATTTTCAAAATTTGTCCGCCAGTTCGATTCCTCCGTTTTATCTTATGAGCTTTGAAGACCGTGGCTGGTGTTCGGTATCGAGTTCACATTGATATTCACATTTTGCCATCATTGGATTATACATGAAAAGCTCGGGACATAGTCGATTCACACATTGAGCCGTGTACGCACAGTATCCAGCTTCGTCGCCACTAGGTGGGCAATAATAGTAGTCTTCGGGGCATTTTGTCGTGCATTTTTTCTTGTCGCCCTCGACTTCTTCCAAATCTTGGTGGGGTTTGCATTTGTTCATACATTGCGGTTTCTCAAACTCAAAGCTTAGTTCTTGGCCCTCTTCAATAGGGGTCGAGAACAACATCAACGAAGTCATGCATATCACGAATTTTTTCACAGCACAAATTAAAATTCAAAAATTGAAATTTGACCCCTTCTTGGGCCAAAAAAGAGTCAAATTACAAAATTGTCCTACAAGGACGGTAGACCTCTTGTCCGAAAGGATTTTGGTCAGTCATTCCTAATATGAAAAATGAATGTGATTTCGTGATTCGTATTTCGACCCCTGGTCTTCACATTTTGGCACGCAATCACGCTCGTACACTTCGGGATCGTAAATGTGACCATCTTCGCAAACCGGCTGGCATGCTTCATCGCCTTGATGATAAAGCCATTCACCGCAGTCTGGAATACATTTGCCGTGATCAACAATCTCGTCAAATTCACATACAACTAGATTCGGTTTCTTTAACAGTTAAACAATACCTAAGGCCATGTTGTTGAGTTTGCGAAATGATTAGTCAAAAGTTCGACAAACAAGGCCCGTTTGAGAGTTTTCGGATCTATCAACCTACGCAAATATAGTATTTTTTTCTGTTTCAGTTACAGCGTAGGTGGGCGATATATATGTGTATCGCAAGCTAGTGTTAAAAATTAAGAAACCGTAGCAGGAACCAGGTTGATGCACCCTCGGCCATCTACGGTCAATGCACCCTGTTGGCATTCACAGCATGTTGTTGATTCCGAACAATAAAGATTTGTGTACCCACCGCACGTTTGACCCTTCAATTAAGCTGCCCAAACTTTTCGTTAAACTATAAAAATTTCAACGCTGAGCAAAAAGCAACGCTTCATATGTGAAAGTTGCCAATTTCGACCTATGCAAGACAGCTCCGGTCTAATTTTTGCGTGAAATATGCGTTTCAGATTTTCAATTGAAATGAGAACTTTAAAAATCAAAAATGGATCTTTACAACCAGTTTCGAAAAAAAAATCTGTTTGGACAGCCTACCTCCGACGTGCCATGGTCTTCGCAACTACCAAAGAAACAAGTGTCTTCATCATAACTCATTTCACAGCCATCCCATGGGTCATTATTTGCATCCATGGTTCCGTCTTTACAAACGCATTGTCTTGCAATGATTGTAAAATTTTTATACAAAATACTCAAAAAATGAAATTTTCAGATTTTACGTCTTGTTTTTCAGAAAAAAACCTTCAACCTTTAAAACGTAAACAGTCTCTAAGATATTTTACAACCCACCCAAAGAACCAACTGTTTTCGTTTGTGTCGCATTTTAAATTAATTGCTGGTTTGAAGTGCTGGCAACTTTTCAATTTAACATAGTCCAGTATGGAATAAATTGTAGATTCGTAACACAATTTATGAAGAAAAATTTTTTGACCTCGAGTGAAATTCAGAATATAAAGTTCGGAATTTTTGTGCATTTTTTGTTTATCACGTATTGCGCAATATAATCGAGTTAAGTAATCACTATTTTCCGTTATGTTATAATTTTTACAACAAAAATACGTATTGCGCAATATTTTCGAGTTACGTAATTACTATTTTCCGTTATGTTTCAATTTGTACAAAAAACACGTACGTGTATTGCGCAATATTTTTCCCGTAGGATCTGTTACAATTTATAATTTTTTTTTTGCGTTTTGCAGCGAAATCGCCTGCGCACTGCGCCGTTTTGTTACAATTTTCCGTTATGTTACCCTTTTTTGATTTTGTTTTGTAACATAACGGCGCACCTGGTGTATCTTGACTAGGTCTCTCAAATATGTAAAAAAACTGTTGAGCGTATGTAGCACATTCCTGATGATCCAGACCATCCGGGTTTGTTGGCAATTCGCCAATCAAAGCACGCTTTATTCTGGGTGCATGCGTTGACTGGCCACCAGGTATCTTCAGTTCCGACCAGAAAAAGGGCACTGGGACCTACAGGTCCAGACTGAACCCCGTAAAAAAGAAAACAAAAGGCAATCTCTCTCATCGTAGACGCCAAATGAAAAGAAACTCGGCTAGTCTTTCTGATTATAACGGATCAAAACATGACGGTTCTGAATATGACCTTCGAATGGCGCTATCTATTCTCATTATCTCTTTATCTCTTCCATGAAATAATATTCATCATTCAAACTTTGAATTTCAAAGTCATTGATATCTATACTATTATGGACCATTTTATGGTTATTGGCAATAATTACTTTTTAGAAAAATGCGAAAATTTAACATTACGGCATCAACCGATAAAATTGAAACCCTCACTGGGCGTAGGCGATGAAATGCGGGAAATAATTAGGGGTGCACCTTGTTTGCTATCTGGGGATCCAAGCAAGCTAAAGCGGTGAAAATTTTGACCTAGGTCCCTTTGGAAAAAAACCCAATTTGGCGGTGATTAGCCTCTAATGTTTTTGCTTATAAATATCTAGACCGGGGTTTCAAATTTGGGCCAATTTTGCGTCGGATTACCGTTTAGTTGGGGACCTCAACTTGGGCTACTGTCAAAAATTGCGTTTGATTAGCGTTGGTTGAGGCAAAATTGAAAAATCTGCGTTGGCGTTGGGTTGGGCGCCCCTACGGTCCAACCCAACACCCCAACGCCGCTGGGTCGTAAGGGCATTTTCTCGAACTGATTCATAACACTTTATCATAACACTATACCTAGACTCATAACACTATATCTAGATTCTAGACTGAATCACGGAAAAATATACAGGGTGAGGTAATATAGATGCTATTTAATAGCGGCTTAAAGCCGTTTTTGATGACTTATATGCGTTCAGCGCACTCCCGAACCAAAAACGGCTCAGCATCTATATTACCTCACCCTGTAGCAAAGGAAATCCCTCTCCATGTACGGTATACCCCAATTCGAAGAAAATCGGCTCGTCTTTTTGATTATAACATATCTAAACATGTTGGTTCTGAATATGATAAGATCAAAAGGGCAAGTTGGAACGAACTTAAACAGAAATTCGCAATTCGAACTTGAATTTATGAGATGCTGCTATAATAGAGTAACTGGCTTTTACCAGTACAACTCAATATGTTGACAAAAAATGACAAGTTTAATTGAACTTCATGATAAATTCCAGCCGGGTAAGGCAAGTTCAACGGATAACAGTCCGATATAACGGCGGGTTCACAACTACGGCGGTGAAAAGTCCGAAAAGTCAATGCTTTCGTTCTGATTATTTTGAGAATATTTCGCGGTAAATATAATATGCTCAGACGAATGATAAGTTAGTCTTTATTCATTCTCAAACACGTGTAGCCAAATTTGATGATATAAAATATAATTTGGATAGTTTAGAAAAATACGTTAACCTTAAAGGTAGGTATTGTAATTGCCACTTTTTGGGTTTCCATTTTTAATGGGTAAGCAATAAAAAA
>SCLG01000050.1:1053233-1068310 GCA_004367875.1 Oikopleura albicans
AAAAAAACGGGATTATAAGCCAAAACAGGGAGCATCCCACTTGCATCCGCAATCTTCTCGCCAAGTTTCGTAATTTTGTCCTTAAATATGTTTTGAAATCCCTGAAGTTGCGTGCCTAAAAGCTGGAAAAGCTCGAAAAAAGCGTGACTATTTCAAGTGTACGAACGTCTAATATGAATACAGGTAGAATTATAAGGCACGGAATTTTTACAAATTAAAAACTTGTAACGTTATTTGTAGTTATTCATATTAGTTATTTTCCTCCCATTGTGTCCTAAATAAAAAACAACTCGTTTTAATGCACGTTTCAGAAAGATTCGGGTTATGTTATAATGAGGAAAAAACATGCAATAACTTGAAATGTTATTATAAAATAAACGGTATATTTTACTCGGGTACCGACGTGACTGAAAACACGTCAACAAAGTACCCAGATAAATATGTTTATACTAGAAGGCATTTGTTCTTCTCGAGTTATTAGCTGATTTATCGATTTCGTGCGTAAAAACTTGACTGAAATCATATCAGATTGAAATCATATCAAAGATATTGAACGGGAAATTGCTGTGTGAGAATGGGCCCACCCTAATATTTTTTGTAGGTTTATATTGTCTACAGTTGTCGCTTGACTTGAAAATTATACGTTATAAATCGTAATAAGGAACGATATTTAGGGACCATGGTAGATTATAATACTGAATAGAAATTTAGTCATCATTTCCTTCCTGTACTTGGCTCATTTTTCCCTTATTTGTGCACTATACTTGTCACTATAAATTATTCTCAGAAACATTTAATTTTTTTTTTAACCTCGATTGTATTGTTTGTTTGTTGCAAAATGGATAGGGTGCCGAAACTTTGTGGATAACCGGTAATTTTGGGTGTCCGGATTAAGCCGCCTCCAGTGAGAAATGACGGCATTGCCAATGAGTTAAATCATTTTTTTTTATATTACACAGTAAATAAACTATATTTTTCACTACAAGACCGGCGAAAGACTATGGTTGCGGGGACAGGGGTCTTTACGGATTTTTTTGCTAAAACTATTGTTTTCTTCATTTTAGCGCAATTACATGTGCTGCACTCGAAAAATCATATTTTTGGAGCGCCTAAAAGCAATACTCGCACTCCAAAAAAATATTATATTCGTATCATTTTAAATAAAAAAGGAAAAAAAAATTCGAATTTAAATTGATTTAGAGTTTTATCTTACGCCCAACTCGAGATATTTCCAAAATAAGGGCCGTGTGGACCAATATGTCCACACTGTACGGTCTAGGGTTACTATCATATTTTGATAAAAAAAATGACCTTGAAAGTTTTTTGCTGGACTATCGTCCAGAGCTCATAGCCCTAATATATGTCACAGGGGTGACAGAAACATGTCAACCTTAGCGCAACCTGTCTACTAGGTACCCACAATTGAGTGAATCATGGCTTCTTGGATTCTTCCGAAACCGTCATACTCGTTACTGGTGGCGCCGGTTTTATTGGTTCTAATTTTATAAATCATCTATACCGAACAACTTCTTGTTTGCGCATTATCAACATAGATGCATTGTACTACTGCCAGGGATTAAAACACGTATCAGTTTCTACATTATTATTTCATTGATTTAATTTAACCCCTAAATACCGCATGGCTTTGTCCGTACAACAAATATTAATTTTCAAGTATAATGGTACAATATAAACAATTCGAGAGGGTCGATTTCACAGATCAGACTGCTTGTAATTTCCGTAGACTTCGAGGTAAAAACGCATAACGTTAAAAATTTTGGCCACAATAAGTTTTTTTTTCTGATGAGCATATAGCAGTGATTTTCAAACGCGAAAAAAAATAATGTTACCACTTTTTGGTAACGTTGCCTGACAAGGCGTTCGAGGCCCATGTGACGTGTCATTGGTGTTTTTGAGCGCGCTCGGCCAATCACCGAAAGGCGATTTCCTTCTTTTAAAATATTTATTTTTGTATTATAGTCCTCCCTCTTTTAAGTGCCATACTTCAAAACTGATACTGAAAATAACTTGAACTGATTGTTTAAATTCCCGACTTTTGCGGCAATTTGGAAAATATTGAAACGGACGTGAAAGAGAGCGACCGTTATACATTTATTCATGAGAACCTTCAAAACTTCGCTTTTATTTTGAAATTATTCCGTGAGTATTCAATAACACACGTTATCAACTTTGCGGCGCAATCCTGTGTCGAGTAAGGTTAAAATTCACTATATTTTCATATGTACACTTTTTTTTCAAACAATTTTGCAAACAAAAAAAAACGAACAAAGGCGTGAAGATGTATTTTTAACCTTAGCCTGGATCGTTCATTTAAGGAACCAACTAAATTCATGCTAGACAATGTGATTGGTACTCATAAGTGGCATTTTAAAGACCGCTATTACTTATAACTTAAAGTTATTCTTAATCGTTTATTCTCGTGTATAAAACTTTCAAATGAAAAAATCTAAAAAAGAAGCTGTTAAGAAACTACACACTTGGTTACGTCTAAACGGTGATCAGTTAATTGTCCAGTGGCTGTTAACCGTCCATCTTACTCTTTATGATATTTTTTGTCAATTAAGGAAAGGTAACCGCCTACGAAAAATTCAAAAAAAGTGGGCGCACCGTTTAGGCGTTACCAACCGGAAAAAATCTGGCCCAAAGTGGACGGTTAACTGCAAATTGCATTATACTGGGCGTTAAACTGCGCACCTTATGCTTTATTTACACCTCTGAATCGGTACGGACCATACTATATCGTATAATGTATGCTCCATACTGTATCGTATAATAATGCTCTTTAAAACGTCACAGTCTCCTCGAAGCAGCCCGTCTGGAAGCAATGAAAACGCTAAAATGTTTCGTTCATATTTCAACAGACGAAGTATATGGAGAGTCCCAAATTGAATCGACTTCACCAAAGACAGAAAAGTCTCCACTGAACCCGACTAGCCCATATTCAAGCGCGGGATGTTAGCAATATATATTATATAAAGTGTTCACTAATTTAGTGTTCACTAATTTAGTTAGGTGATGTGGTATACATTCCGGATCCAAGCTCCAAAGCAGCCGCAGAAATAATTGCTCGGACATACTACACATGTTTCAACTTACCAGTTATTGTCACCCGAGGTTGTAATGTTTATGGTTCTAACCAATTTCCCGAGAAACTTATACCAAAAACCATTGCTTACATTGTTAGGGTTTCAAAATAATTAAAATAGTTTCTGTTCTTTAATTTAGTTTTTCTTTATTTAACTCAGAAGGGCCCCAAATTACACATAATCCGTAGAGGTCCATAATTTAAGTGGTCGAGTGTTTCAGCGGTTTTCGAAATTTGAAAAGTTATGTGACCAATTTGATCATTAAACACCACCTAACCATTTGACTTAACACATTTTTCCCGAAAAAAGATGTTAATTCATATGCGAATTGTTAAGTCAAATGCAAACTGTTAAGCCACATAGTTGTGCGTAGGTAAAACCCTGGAAAACTTGAAACAAAAAATGCATATAGGATTTTTTGCTAGATTTAAATTCCAAATTGACGAATAAAATGAGCAAAATTTGCTAAGTAAATGCTATAAAACAATATAATCAACGAAAAAATAAAAAAAATATTATATTTCAAATGATGTTAAAAGACAGATTATAAAACTCGTCGATGAAAATTGGAAGAATCTGGTTTGATTATTTTGACAAAAACTTTTTGTTGTACTTTTTATGTTATCAAACTCAAAAAAAAGTGTTGACGGATAAACTGGAAAAAAGTTTTCAAAAGAGTTAAGGGGACAAGTGGAAAATTTTGGAAAATAACGGCTTAGCTTTTTTTTTGCAAGACTTTGAACGAACGCCAAACATTCTAACCATTTAGCCGAACATTTAAGATTTATATGGAAGCTGTAATGTCCTTTTGGAGTTAATTTTTTCCTGAGCTGATAAAAAAAATGTAATACCGATCGTTACGGAAAATTGAACTTTTTTTTTGCTACTAAAATCCATCCGTTACAGGGCGCCTGTGAGGGCTCAAGAACCTGGGGCCAATAACAACCGTTTCTGGAGAGCGCGTCCAATACTCGCGCGCCTATTGGATAATTTTTTCGTCTAGTAGAGCTAGTTCCCTACTAAGAGCCAATCACGTCAAACGACATACAACGCCCTGTAATGGATGGTTTTTAGTAGCAAAAAAAAGTTTAATTTTCCGTAACGATCTGTAAATATCCAAGAAAAAAGTGTTAAGCCAATTGCAAACTGTTAATTCACATGGGTAGTGCGTAGGCGGAAATGCTGAAAAACAAAAGACAAAAAAAAGGACAAAAAAAGTGTTAATTTAACTGCAAACTGTTAAGTCAAATGAAAACTGTTAAGCCAAATGGTGTTAAGTCAAATGGTTAGGTGGTGTAGTTCAAATTTATATCGTAATCTAGAAATCTCTATATATCTAGAATTTGGTAGCTAAGTGAAATTGACAGTGCTTGATAATACTAGCTAACGCCTTAAATAGTAATAAAAACATAAAATAAGTAGCAAAAATGGGGTCTAGTTATTTTTGGGTTTAGTTTGTAGATCGACAATTGTGCATGATTGTCCAATTATGCACGAGTTAGCGTCAGCTAATGATACGCCTTAATTTAATTTAGTTGTTTGCAATTAAGGGTGGTAGGGTCGATTTGTTTACAAAAACAGCAACCCTACCAGCCTTAATCCACTACACACGATAAATTTTTTTGTTAATCCTCATTCTAGAAAAGGATAAAATAATGACAATGTACGGAAATGGGTCCAATTTGCGCGCCTATCTACATGTTAATGATGCTGTCCGCGCTTTCGAATGTATTTTAAAGAAAGGACACACCGGTGAAGTTTATAACATTGGCGTCGACGAAGAATTGAGCGTCAAAGAAGTTATTAAGACAATTATATCGAAACTCAAACCAAATGACTACTGGGAGAACTGGGTGCAAAAGACGGAGGGCCGCTTGTTTGATGATCAACGATACTTTATGAATTCCGAAAAAATCAGGGAGCTTGGGTGGTCGCAGAAAATTTGTTTTAATGATGGTATAAGCCGCTTGCTATCGTGTAATCAACTATGAATTTTTAGGGCCCAAATAAAAAGAACTTCTTTAATTTGGTTAAACCGATATTAAAAATCGATAAATAATTCTGTACAGAGTTCTTTATGTACAATTGTACGTGAGAATAGTATTTTGCTGCAAGTTACAAACGTGAATTAAATGAGTTAACCTTTCATACTCTACGTTAATGTTCGTGTTTGAATTCAAGTATAACACACGTTAGGCTATAAAAATTATCGGATGTCGACAAATGTCGTTAGCCGGACGGCCGTCGATGCTTCCCAAATACCATTAGCCTTAGGCCCGTCTTGACGACGGCCGTCCTTAGCGTTGGTCGCATTTCCGCAACTAGAGCCTATACGCTATAGAAAAAATTTCCCCACAGTATTTTTTGCCTTTAAATATACGTATTTTGAAAGCTTAACCTTCAAACACATCGGTCGGAATTTTTTCCGACCGAACATATAAGACGTATTTTTGAGGTATTTTCATCTACTAAATGTAACGGCAGTGAAAACCAACATAGAATAATCGATTACAAAGTCGGAGAGCAGATAAAAATAAAAATTTAATTTCCGTAATGAATATTAATTATTTATTAGAGCTAGGAAACCTAAACATAGAGGTTATTTGCAATTAAAGGCTTCCACGCACATTTTTTTTCTGTCGTATTTTTCCAAAACTGTTAATTAGTCAACGCTCCACTAGCAAAAAATAAACCCCGTACGTCACCGGGTTAACCGTTTGTGAATTTGTATTTTTGTGGTCAAACCGACCAAAAAGTGTCCAAAGGTGGTCGGAGAGCTTTCGAGAGTATGCTCATTCGATTCAGGACCATCGAATTGCTCATGAAAAATTACGTAGGTTAGAACACTACGAATGATCGGTCGGAATTTTGTGTTCACGGAACTCTTGTAAATATGTGTTCAAAGGTTAAACGAAACTAAAAATTCCGAGCGAAATAAGAAATACGAAACAATTTCACAAACAAAAATTGTTGTTTGATGTTAGATTTTATCAATGAAAGAAAACTGTCACTTCGTTTCCTCACTGTCACTTCGTTTCCTCACTGTCACTTCGTTTCCTCACTGTCACTTCGTTTCCTCCCTTTCATTTCGTTTCCTCACTTTCACTTCGTTTCCACACTGGCACTTCGCTTCCTCACTGGCACTTCGTTCCATTAAGAATTGAAATATCATATTGTTGCCCAAAAAAAAACTCCGAAAAGTGTCATTTCGTTCCCTTACTGTCACTTCGTTACCACACCTACTGTATTGTCAGAATGCGTTTAGAAAGGTACCAAAATGGTTCTTATCTCGGGAACGCTTCTAGGGAGAAGTAGAAGAAGATAAAAAATCACATAATACTAACAATACGACGGACCCCTCCTTAAATTCGCCAAAGTATCAAATCCGTGACTGTTGTGTTAAATATACGTACATATTTAAATTTAAATCATAAGCATACGAACATAATTCTTTTATTTCCAGATATTTCGGCTATTCAGCTAATCTGAGTGGTGTTTTTTTACGACTAAATACAGTAAACAAGACTATACAAGCTGTTTGGTAACAAAACCTTCCACAACGAAATACGTATTCGACCCACCGAACATTTAGTAACCACGGGATATTTACACGCCTTTCCTTTTCTTCATTTTTCCCAAATTTTTTTTACCAAAAAGAACCCAAAACTTTACAGCCCCAATAAAAATTTCGAAAAAATGGTTAACGAGAACAGTCTGTAAATTACAGAATAAGTGAACATCAGGCCGTGAAACGGTGTGTAAGTGGCGTGATCGAGAGACCGAATGGATCTCTAGCCTGCGTGATTACCACCCTTTTGTACCAACAACAAAAGGAATTCTCTTTTTTTTCTGGGTAATCCGACAGGCAACAAGCAATTCAGCGATAATTAATTTCAAATGAAAAACAACATGGTATTTTTTCGTTGCATACAGACTGTACGATACAATTATAAAATGGAATTCTAGAATGTTTTTTTAATATGTTCAAGACATTTTTTGTTAAAAAAATTTGTGAGACAAATAGGTGCTCGTTTTAACAGAAAATGTCTTGAAAATATTAAAAAAAACATTCTAGAATTCCATTTTATAATTGTATCGTACAGTCTGTATGCAACGAAAAAATACCATGTTGTTTTTCATTTGAAATTAATTATCGCTGAATTGCTTGTTGCCTGTCGGATTACCCAGAAAAAAAAGAGAATTCCTTTTGTTGTTGGTACAAAAGGGTGGTAATCACGCAGGCTACAGATTCATTCGGTCTCTCGATCACGCCANGAAGGGATAACGTATTTTTGGGTGAAAGTATAATTGGCATAAGCGCGAAAAAGAATAACGTGTAAAAGGTACGAAAATTTCGTACCTTTTACACGTTATCCCATTTCTTCGTTGTACCTTTTAAGAAAGTACCCCTGTAGCATAGCATCCGTGTAGCAGTTTAGGCGGTAAACGCGGTAAATGAATAATAATTACTATAATTCTATGTATTCCAACTACCGCCAATTATCCTTTAAAATTGGCGGTAGTTACTACCGCCAGTTTAAAATCGAACTACCGCCAATTTTGACCAAAATCAGTGAAAATTGGCGGTACTACCGCCAGTTCACCCGCCTCCTTTAGAAAGGTACCAAAATGGCTCTTATCTCGGGAACGCTTCTAGGGAGAAGTAGAAGAAGATAAAAAATCACATAATACTAACAATACGACGGACCCCTCCTTAACTCACAGGGGGGAAGTGCGTGTAAATAGACACGCAACTGGGCAAAACGGGTATTGGTGACCCCCCTCAACTTTTCGAGAAAATTCGATTGACGGTGTTTTTTTGCGTAGGTTGGAGATTTCAAACAGCTCTCTAAGGGGTCTGGTGGCCAAATAAATTTCTGAATAATCAGATCGACGTAGTTTGACGAGCTCTACAACTTGGTTTTACCAGTTTTTTTTAATTATTGCAAATTATTGTGATTTTTTAAGTGCGTGTTTATTTACACGCATTTTCCACCTTCGGGTTCCCAAAAACTCTTCCCCTTGAGAGTTAAATTCGCCAAAATATCAAATCCGTGACTGTTCTGTTAAATATACGTACATATTGAACTTTAGTTTGTATTCTACTAAAAATAGAATGTGCTTAGACTTGAGTGACATAATCTCCGGAAAGTTCATTGGTCTTTAAAACTTGCGCAATTCTCAACCGTTATTGATCTAGCTGCTAGATTCTAGCATCTTCGAATTTCCTTTTACGATTGATAATGGCAAATTGTAATCTGTTTTACGAAGCAAAACAGACCACGACATTCATAGGAAATTACTCGTACAGTATTTTTTGGTTTCAATTTAATGGTTAACATATTATGAAATACAGATGCTTAGTACGTAAATCAGTGACTAGACGAATTATGACATAATATTAAATTGATCTCGTTGGCCCTTTCGAAACTGAAATAACTTATTGCATAATATGCACGATACAAATATTACGAATTCAAACTGGTAAAATTAAGTGAGAAGCATAAAAATTCTTCGAAGAAATCTTGCTCGTTTTAGATCTGTCAACAAAATGCCTAATGAGGTCAGTCAAGGATTATCACGTTTGTTGACGTTAATGCAAAGTCAATTTCATAATTTAAAGTCATATTTGGGTGAATTGTCTGCCAATACAAAATCTAACTTACTAGACTCTAGTAACTAGATAATTTCCAAAATAATTCTGGTCTATTAGAGAATAAGAAGAAAAAAAATAAGGAATGGACAGGTCAAATTTTCGAAAAAAAAAACTGTTTTGGCCAAAATGTTCGCCTCGAAAAGTTGGCTTTTAATATTTTTGGAAAATCAAGGCCAAGTTCAACGGGTCACGATATCTAGGGGTTAAATGATTTCTTTCAACTTTTTATGCGTTTTTTGAGGTAACCATAAGAAAATCTAAAGTTCGCATGAAAATTGTCACCGTAGGCCCTCCAGAACTCCTATGAGAGAAAAATTTGACCTATCCATTCCTTATTTTTTTTCTTCTGACTGATCCGATAAAAGCAGAATAAATTATACTGCGTATAAAGGTGAGGTCCACCGCGCAAGTTTAACCCCCAATCACGATTATTTAACACATCCCTGACCACGGGGCTGGACGTTCATTCACTCTTTTCCGGTCGTTTGTAATTTCTCACGATAAGCAAATGTGTAGTCCTGAATTAACTGGGTATGCTTCGGACGCTCTACAAACACCCTTGGACAATTTTTGGTCGACTTGACCACAAATTTACAAACGGTAAACCGAGCGACTTCGGGGTTGTCTTTATCAGAACAAAACAAAAAATTGTTTTGAGGGTTAAGGGGAAACACCGATTTTTTGGTTAAAAAGCCTAACGATATGGTGCTTGCCTAAGAACGTATTACAAACTCATCTTGCACCTGTTTGTATTAACAACCATATGACTAATAAATTCCTTTTCTGCTAACATAATTAAAAGGTTCCTCAAAACCGGAAATTATTGAAACAAATGTGAAATCAGCATAAATATGCGCATACACCGAAACTCTTTTAATTTCTCTTTGACACATTTTAATTATTAACGATAATTTATCTGGGTCAATTGGCAGCTTTATAACCATGACAATGGATTGTCAGTGGTCAAATTCGGGAGCAACGTTGAATTTATGAAGTGTAAATCTTTATGGCAGACAGCGTGACTTAGTAAACTATTCGGTACAATTTACTCAAAAGAATAATCTAGAAGAAATGTGTGTAAATAATCGAGATTATTCTTTTATGCTTCAATGCTTATTTATGCACGATTGGCATATAAGATGCCCCATATTTAAACGATCATATTCTGATAAATCTCACTTATTATATTTTTTCTATTGTTGAAAAAAGAGAATTTCAGGCAGGTAAAGAGAATTTAATTTAAGATCATGATTAATTTACGAATGATTAAATACGGAATAAAATGCGGATATAGGGAAAATTGTCACAAAAGTTTAAAAACTGAAAATATATATTGAAAATTTAACCCTGGATAATACGTCGTAAACTGGTATCATTAAATGTTGAATACCAGTTTCATGTTTGAATACAGTTTGACGGTTTTCTAGTTTTTGAGCTTATTATAATTGAAAGTTTGAGAAAGCGGCGAAAACCTAATTATACCACGTTATGTTATCTAATATTACTTATAAACCCTATTTGACTTCGCCGTAGTCGAATTAGTAATTAGATGTCCATTTCCCATGGACGGGAAGTTAAGTCAAAAAATAATAACCGTTATTCACCTACTAATCGATTAGTTAAAAAAAAATAAAAATTGGACAGGTCAATTTTTCGAAAAAAAACTGGTAATACAGTTTTGTTAGTTTAGGCGCTAGAGAGCAAAAAAGTCTCAAAAAGGGGTATGTGACATAGCGTATGTCCATGGTTGGCACAAAATCTAGAATTTGAAGAAATTTTTTTGCTAATTTTACAGAGCGTACTGCATAAATTTCCGCTGTCGTAAGCACCTATATTTTACCTTATTTTCTAGATGGTTGTCTCCCGACTTTCTCACTTCGGACTATATAAACAAATCGTATCAAATCCGCGTTCATTTCAAATGAAGCACAATTTTTTAGTTCTCTTTTTTGAAATGCTTAGATTTCAGGACATCACTTACCTACATGTATATTATGTATGTTAAACGGTAAACGTTAACGTTCATTTTAATCACTGGCGATTTTCAATCAATTACATTCAAACTTGATTTNGCGAATTTTTCAAGTGTGTGTATATATACACACATTTCCCCCTACGGGTTCCCAAAAACTCCTTCCCCCTGAGAGTTAACCCCCAATCACGATTATTTAACACATTCCTGACCACGGGGCTGGACGTTCATTCACTCTTTTCCGGTCGTTTGTAATTTTCACGATAAGCAAATGTGTAGTCCTAAATTAACTGGGTATGCTTCGGACGCTCCACAAACACCCTTGGACAATTTTTGGTCGATTTGACCACAAATTCACAAACGGTAAACCGAGCGACTTCGGGGTCGTCTTTATCAGAACAAAACAAAAAAATGTGTTTTTATCCAGGCTAGGCAAACGTCCAGGAGTTCGTTTGAGGGTTAAGGGGAAACACCGATTTTTTGGATAAAAAGCCTGATACGAGTGCACTAAACAGTTGTAGTTTCATTGTATGTTAAACAATAAAACTTATAGAGACTTTAATATACACCACCTAACCATTTGAACGCACTACCCATGTGGGTTAACAGTTTGCATTTGAGATAACAATTTGTGTTAAGTCACATGGTTAGGTGGTGTTGTGCAGACTTATCTGGCCGATCATTTATTGGATAATAATACTTTCGTATTGCGCAATTCCCCGCTCGTTATCTGGCCATTATTACCTAAGTAAATGTTTTTTCAGACAAAAATGTCGGCCAGATAACTGCGCAGGGGCTGTATGATAACTTACTTAAGTTTAATTAATTGTCTTGCATTTTGTAAAGCTACTTTACCATGAGGTGAAAATTTTGCGGTCTTTCGAAGAAAACGTTCTTCAGATCATCGAAAATGCATTTTTTTTTTTCTAAAACGACTTTATATGGTTCAAAACGGCGATTTTGTTGTCTTTTGAAATACCATAATTCAAATTAAAAATGCCCGTGCGCCCCAACGCGATACCCCTACGACCCAACACAACGCATTTTCGCGTTCGCTTCGAGCCGGTCATGAGGCCCCAACCCAACGCCCTAACGCACCTACGCATATTTACAACACTGATTTGAACTGTCCAAATTAGACAACCGGGTTTGGGGGTTAATACTGGAATTTTAACGATATGGTGCTTGCCTAAGAACGTATTACAAACTCATCTTGAACCTGTTTGTATTAACAACAAAATGACTAATAAATTCCTGTTCTGCTAACATAATTATTAGGTTCCTCAAAACCGGAAATTATTCAAAGAAATGTGAAATCAGCATGAATATGCGCATACACCGAAACTCTTTTAATTTCTCTTTGACACATTTTAATTATTAACGATAATTTATCTGGGTCAATTGGCAGCTTTATAACCATGACAATGGATTGTCAGTGGTCAAATTCGGGAGCAACGTTGAATTTATGAAGTGTAAATCTTTATGGCAGACAGCGTGACTTAGTAAACTATTCGGTACAATTTACTCAAAAGAATAATCTAGAAGAAATGTGTGTAAATAATCGAGATTATTCTTTTATGCTTCAATGCTTATTTATGCACGATTGGCATATAACATGCCCCATATTTAAACGATCATATTCTGATAAATCTCACTTATTATATTTTTTCTATTGTTGAAAAAAAAAGAATTTCAGGCAGGTAAAGAGAATTTAATTGAAGATCATGATTAATTTACGAATGATTAATTACGGAATAAAATGCGGATATAGGAAAAATTGTGACAAAAGTTTAAAAACTGAAAATCTATATAAAAAATTTGAGATTTGAGACTTTTCGGCGGGGTGAGAAATTTTTTTCTGAAAATCATCCTATTCGACGTAGTTTTTCATCCTGAATCCGCTCTTGCCAAAAAAAAAAAATTGAAAAAAAGAGTTTAGGCGCTAGAGAGCAAAAAAGTGTCAAAAAGGGGTATGTCCATGGTTAGCACAAAATCTAGAATTTTGAGAAATTTTTTTGCTAGTTTTAGCATCGCATCAACTGCTTCACATATTTTTGCATTGCCTCAGCTCGAGCGGATTCAGGATGAAAAACTACGTCGAATAAGATGGTTTCCAGAAAAAAAATTTTCTCACCCCGCGGAAAAGTCTCAAATCTCCCAATGTAGATTCTACAACCCTGGCCGCAGAAAATCTCGGACGTTTGTCGCAGTTTTTGTTTCCCCTCTTTTATTGTTAGCATTTTAAGAAATGTTTTGTATTTGATAATATCAAATTGATATTGATATCGAAATAACACGTGTTATTCAACCAATCAAAAAATAATAAAAAATGAAATTTCATAGGCTTCATAGGCTTTCATAGGCTTTCATAGGCTTTCATAGGCTTCCTATCCTCCGTTTTTGTTTTATCCTGATTAATTCCTCGTCTTCAAATTAGATGGCTACTGAAAGTCACTCTCATGAGTTTTAAATTAAAACGTTTAACTTATTTGATAGAGCTCAGTCTTAGCTACTAAGTCTTAGTAAATAAAAGATGTTGATAAAGTTAAATTCCTTCATAATTAACTCGTCCCCGTTCAAAGTCTACATTTTTGCAGACTGACCCTCAATATCGCGTAATTTATTATGATACATACCTTTAAAAAAGAATTCGTTTTGACAACTTTATCTCAAATTTTATGCTCTATTTTTTTTCTTACTGAAAATAAATTTTTTTTTCACTNTAAAATTTTATTACGATTTTTGTTGTTTTAGCGTATGCACAAGACTGCCAGCTTGCGAACAAAAAAATAATCAAGGAAAAATATTGAACCGTTTGTTCTTAATCGCCTTAGAAGCGCGAGTCTGCAAAAATGTAGACTAATGACGGGGACGGGGTGCGTCTTTTCGCGAACGGTGACGAGTTAATGGCAAATTTGAAAAATATGAAAGAAATGTCACGCCAACTCATAATTTGAAAAAGAAGAAAAATATTAGTGAGAGAGAATAGCGATGGAATTCTTCCCCCGATGCGTATTCATTTCTAGAATGAAAATTGGGCAAATTTTGAGCTTTGACACACCATAAAATTTCTCGAAAAGAATAATCTAGAAAAATGTTTTCCAGCAATGTTCGAGATCATTCTTTACGTAAACAGTTTCAACTCGTGGGTCAAGCTTGCGAATATTTACCGCACCTACGTGTGACTCGTTTTTGCGACTTATAATCGTCTTATTATATGAATAAAGAAATATTTTTTTTATTTAAACTCTCAGGGGAAAGGAGTTTTTGGGAACCCATAGGGGGAAAATGCGTGTATATAAACTCGCACTTAAAAATCACAATAATTCGCAATAATTCAAAAAAAAACTGGTAAAGCCAAGTTGTAGAGCTTGTCAAACTGGGAGAAATTTTTTTAACACGGATTTTGTTAACACGGACTACGTCGATCTGACTTTTCAGAAATAGATTTGGGCCACCTTGGCCCCCTAGAGAGTTGTTTGAAATCTGGAATCTACGCAAAAAAAAAACACCGTCAAATCGAATTTTCTCGAAAAGTTGAGGGGAGGCCACCAATACCCGTTTTGACCTACGGGGCCTCCATATACCTTAAATCGACGAAAAAACCAGTTGCGTGTCACGCACTTCCCCTTGTGAGTTAAGCCAATAATATAATTTTATTTAAGCAAATAATAGAGATTATAAGACGCATGATGAATATATGGGAATCTAGTTCATTTTTACCGCTCAACCAATGTTTAAATTAGATATTCCGAAACTAAATGGCGCTATAAATGAAAACCAAGGAAATACAACTTTTTATTACGCTATTTAGGTCATAACTCTCCAGAATCTTGTTCAAAAGTCCTTCAAATAATACTACCAGTCAAGCAATATATTGTAGTAACACACGAAGATTTTTCTATAAAACGGTCACCTGACGTGTGGGTTACATTATATTTACATGACTTCTGGCAGTTTTATTTTAAATATTTGAACGTACAATTATGAGCGAGATTCTTTCTTTTTTTACTTCGCACGTTTATTTTCGTTTTATTTCTTCTGAAGAATATTTCGTTATTAATTCTGAAAAAAAGGATAACATGTTGATATTTTTAAACTTATTTATTTTGTGTTTTAGAGAAAAAAAATCGCAGAATTTTGTAACCATGAAGTCAAATATTGTGGCGTTTTCAGGCGATTTACTAAACCGACAAACAAACCGGAACAAACGCCGGCATTCGTTAATTGGGTCAACAGAAGAGGAAGTGCTTCTCGGATTCTCGGATGTTTTCAATGATGTGGATTTCCAACACAAAGGAATGTATATATATCAAATTAAAATAAAGGAGAACATAAAAAA
>SCLG01000050.1:1076288-1096789 GCA_004367875.1 Oikopleura albicans
GGGGCCCCGGTGGTCCAAATCACGTTCTGAATAGTCAGATCGACGTAGTTTGACGAGCTCAGAGACTACAACTTGGCTTTACTATTTTTTTTTCGCAAAATTTTCGATTTGCCCACTTCTACCATATCTACCTCTAGAGTCCATTAACTAAAAGTCTGTAGCCAAATGGTAGAGCGCAACAGGTTACTAAGAAAAATTGGAAAAAGCAAATGTCGGAAGGGAGTTTCTGAATTTTTTGAAGATCCAAGGAAAAAAAACTTTATTGGTATCTTTTCAAAAATTAATAGACAGGACCTTACAGACATATCCAGCTCGGTAACAAAGTAAACAATAATTTTTGTCGAATAACTGATTGCCCGATGAAACTTTTTCTGTTTTCTCTCCAAATAACTGTTTTTTTTAATTTTCTCTGAAGAAGTTTTTTTCCGAAAAACCGCGGTGCCCGTAAACTTAATCATCGAAATCACTTACTCCCATTTCAATAGCAGTCTCGACGATTTCATAAAATCCGGCTTGCACCGTGCCGACGGCAACAAGCAATATGTTGAACAATTTCATATTTCTTTATCAGTTGGCCATCTCGATGAGGCTTATATATTAAACTAATTAGTCTGAGGCATCGGTAAATAGTTTATTTGATTATTTCAACGATAATGCGTTGGTACCAGTAAAGTCCAAAAAGCCAAAAAAAAAATCATTCCGATTTTGACAAAACCTTACATGACTTTCTATTTAATTCAATGTCAATCAAATTGAGCCAAATGTTTAATGGTAAACATGGCATTCAATGGTAAGGGCCTTACCGTAAGGCATTTTCGTAAAAGTTTCCACGAAACAGCTGTTTACGCTTTTTTAGCCCGGGTATAGTTCGATTGCTTGATAATTTATGGAGCATTTTTATGGACCCTATTTCTCACGGCACCGACTAAATTGGTATCATGTATTTTTGATCGAAAAGTCAAAAAATGTATGAATGAAGTACATTCACACTTTGACCTCTTATACGTTCGACCAAAACTTCATGATACCAATTTAGTCGGTGCTTTACTTATGGTCGGTTATGTGTTTGTGAACCCCTATAGAAGAACTAGTTGACAGATAACAATTAATTGTTAAATTGCAATTTGAAATTGTTTGGTTGTTTTAGAGTTCGTCTTGGTCCATTGGTTTCAGTGGACCCCTTATCGGCTTTTTTAAATGTATCTCATGTTTGAGAGCTCATGTTCAGCCAGACAAACCCTAATTGATTTTAAACAAATCAATTTCAACCACGAAAATGTTGGAAATAAAATCTCAATTGAAAAAATATAACTTAAAAATGACAATTGGTCGTTTTTCCCAAACTTGTGCGAATGCCCCTCAAGGGTTAGCATGCAGTCGTTAATAACGTTAATAACGACTCGTTATCATAATTGTTTCAAGATGTACACTGGACTGTACCGAAAATTGTGCCATTTTATATCAAAAACAGGCTCGAGATCCCCCTAAGATTACTGATGGAACCTAGAAAGGTCTATTTAGCAAATATTGTAATATTTATTTACTGCCAACTAAGAGCTAATGCAACAAGAACGTCGACCAAGTCTTATCAAAATATTTGAGCCAGTGTGTATAACGAATCATCTAAGATTTTATATTCGATGAATGGTTTTAAGAATTAATAATAGGCGATATGTTATAATCTTGATTAATTAAATACACCACCTAATTCATTATGTTAACATCAAACCTCATAAAGTGTTAACATGATGGGGTAAGGCGTTTGGTTAAATAATTGAAAATCGAAATAATCAAATACCAAAAAGAATTAACATAATAGAGTTTTGTTATTAACAATAACGGGTTGTTTAAACATAACGGGTCTTAGCATAACGGGTTAGGTCATGGATTCTAAGTGATCATATACACGAGGTGCGCCATTATGTTACAAAACCAAATAAAAAATGTAACATAACGGCGCAGTGCATAGGCGATTTCGATGGAAAACGCCAAAAATAAAAAAATGTAACATAACGGGACGAACGGGGAAAATATCGCGCAATACGTGTTTTTTTTTGAATAATTTGTAACATAACGGAAAATAGTGATTACGTAACTCAAAAGTATTGCGAAATACGCGTTTTTTGTACAAATTGTAACATAAAGGAAAATTGTAATATAACGGCGTAGTGCGTAGGCAAAAAGCCAGAAAATTTTTTTGCTAAAAAAATTGTAACATAACGGGACGAACGGGGAAAATTGTAACATAACTGGGTGAAACATAATGACGCACCTGGTGTACTATACAGTCTCTTTACTACACAGTATAGATGTTCAGAGTTAAGATCTTATCATATAAATAAATTTGTTCATGCATGATAATAAGCCGACATTTTCTATGTCCTTGTTGATTATTCATTACAAGTAGCAGAATCACCAGTTGGTCCAGTTGAAGATCCACTCAAAGCTTGGTTTTAAAAAATGTAATCGTTTCTACTTCATGCTGTCTTAGCACAAAGAAAAAACTGGCGAGAATCCCCAAGTTCCCCTGTCAGTTGCACGATTCTCTAGTGGTTTATATCGATTAACTCCCTGGGATAAGGCGGTGCGATAGCCGACGGATCGCTCTAAATCCCAAAAAATATACGAAAACGATCCAAAATTAGAAATCACTGATAGACGGGTTTTATAGAATTTTAACTCTCAGGGGGAAGGAGTTTTTGGGAACCCGTAGTGGAAAAATGTGTGTAAATAAACATGCACTTCAAAAATTTACAATAATTCGCAATAATTAAAAAAAACTGGTTAAGACAAGTTGTAGAGCTCGTCAAACTACGTGGATCTGACTATTCAATTTATTTGGGCCACCAGGGCCCCCTAGAAAGCTGTTTGAAATCTCCAACTTACGCAAAAAGCACCGCCAATCGAATTTTTTCGAAAAGTTGAGAGGGGGTCACTAAAAACCCTTTTTCCCTAAGGGAACCTCCATATGCCTTAAATCGACGAAAAAACAAGTTGCGTGTCTATTTACACGCACTCCCCCCTGGGAGTTAATAAACATATTTTTCCCAGTTAGCGAAACAAAATATGACCACCAAAGTCTCAAAATCGACCGTTTCCTAAATGATGATAAATTTTCGATTTCCCCACTTCTACCAAATCTGTAAATTACTATTATAGCTCGGAATATGGATAAATCTTAAAACAAACAAAAAATTATTCGCTCAAAAGCTTCTTCATTTTCAGTTACTTTTTCAACTTTTCGACTTTCTCCAAATGACGTTGTCTTCTCATTGAAATCAGTCTCATATCTTACGAATTTGTTAATGACTAATTTAAAAGCGTCAACCCTCATGTTCATTATGAATTTATCTTACATTAGAGGATTCAAAAATTTTATCACCACTTTAAATAAAGATGGATTTGGCAATAAAAAGGACCTTAGTTTCATGTCATTGGAACAGAATCCATCTTTCTTTAATAAACTGTATTTTCTAAAAAAAAAGTAAATTCTCCGACTTAAATTCACTGAAGAACCGTTATGTATTACATAACGTTGTTTATAAACATATCACCCATCTGTATGCAGGTAAATGATTACCGTGAATGTGCACGTCTGATAAGTTCATACTGTTTCATTTGTTTCAAAGGGCCATAATAATTTTCAATACTGGTGTGTTGAAAAAAGTGTCACCGAGCAAATTTCACTTGTAGGTTTAAAACAGTACTCGGTCTTATCTATGATAAAACACGCGTTCCGGTTTTGGCTTTTTTCTAGTGACCATAAATGATCGAAAAGGAAAAACAAATAAATATGAAGACCGAAAAAAATCTGAAACAAAAAAAAAATCCGAACAAAAAACGTGCCGAATTATTTTAACATTCTTTTGGAAGGCTAAAGCTGGTATACCTGTATGAGTACATGGTGACAAACTGACGACACACACCAGTAAGATCATTTAGTAATACCGTATTACTAAAACTGATGTAATAAGGTCTAGTTATTATGTATAAATATGCGCTGGTCATCGGAAATGAAGTTGATTCAACCTTGATGATTACTGTAATAAAAGATTCGTAACAGCCGAGTTTTATGAAAATTAACCAGTTAGATTCTCATTGAATTTCTCAAATGGATTTTTCAGCCAGTAGGATATGGGCCATTATTATCTTAGCGATGGGCCATATCATATGGCCCATCTCTAAGATAATAACAAGCGAACATGTTTTGAGAAATGTTTTGACAAATTCAATGAGAATCTAAATGGTTCATTTTCATAAAACTCGGTTGTTATGTGTCCATAAAAATTAAGAGAGTTTCTGAATTAGATTATAAGTATTATACGGTTAATACTACATTCTCGTTTCTCAAAATAACGCGAAACATAAACTATATATAAAAACATAAGTGCTTATTTGTCCACATCAATTAGGAAATAAAAAAAACAATATCACTAAAATGAAATTAACATATTATCTCTTGTAGTCCACACGATTATTTACTTGAACGAGTCTGCTGAGCTACTGCTGATATACCAATCGGGTAATAGCAAATCGGAAAATGGGTCCGAATGGAGAAAAAAAGGTGACAATTCTGATACAAGATAACTGGACATTTTAAAACGAACGTACATTTTTTACGAAGTTTTCAATGAATATTATCGGTTCTAATTGATTATAGGCTATAATTTATAGCTACAATTTTTGGCTAAAAATTCGAAACTGGTGTCTGTTTTTTTATTTGACACATTCATGACCGATAATTATCGGTTTTTGTAAAACAAGTCCCATGACAGAGCAACCCCGATTTGCGGGGACTGGCGACGACTTTCCTTTTCGACCGTGGACAGCCTAGGTCTAAGCCTTTTTAGGGGAATTTCTCCGAAATATTAAGATACTGAACTATTTTAGACTGAAATTTTTAGTAACAAATTGTTATACAGCACTAAATAAAATTTATATATCACAATTTCATATGTCACCTTCAACTATATTGATTCAGTCGACTTTATTTTACAGTAACCAAAGGTCTTAGTTTCATCTTCTCTGATATCTTGTTTGTCATTATATACAGTATGTATAAGCTATGTACCCCAATATATGTACCCCAATATATGTACCCCTATGTACCCATATATTCCCCAACGGTATATTCCCCAACGTCAGGCTCAGGTCGTCAGCTTGTACGTCGTTTTGCCATATGGTTGTCACTTTACTGTCAGGTACACCTAATTACAAATAACGGTTCTATTTTTGTATGATTACGGTCCATATTATATGGGTCAAATCGACGGTTTTAAATATATGATGTCCCATATTCGTATATTGTATAACATAATCATAATGATAATACATTTTCACTTATATAATTTATTATCAATATTTTGGATGTTTTGATTGAGCTGTGCTTGGCATAAGTTACTTGTGATAAGTTACTTATGATAAGTAAGCACAAAATGAATTTTGAAAAACAATCAATGCCTTGGCTCGTTTGAAACTCCAGTATGAAGAATATAACGACTAGGTCCTCCGCATAACCCTCACTTGCCTTAAGTAACCACGGGGTAGGTCACCTGCTAAAGGTTGCTTCAATGACCGAACACCATGCTATAGCAAGTAACTCTTCGTTATGGCCCCGCAAAAAGTGATTTCATTTTCAATCGCAAAAACTGAATATGCGTTATTTACAGCCCGGTATTTTCATATAATAACCATATGACCATTACGGGTGAGACCATAATGGTAATTTACCGGTGTTGTCGGCGCAAATTATTGAGGACGAATATTGTAGTCGAATAGTGTATGTCACCGCTACACGATTATCGAAGGGTTACAAACTGGCGATTAAAAATTCGCAAAAAAAACCAGAGGTGATAGATCTACATTTAGAGTATCCAATTTTTTTTTTTTTGAAAAAAAAATATGACCGAAATATTCTGCCGAAATAACTGTCAGTGTATCTGTCTTCAAATACTCTAAATATTTATTAATCATATATTTTAAGAGATTTTTTTTCAATGTCTTTACACATGGATATTATAAGGTTACATGGCCCAATTTTGTCAACCAAATGCGCAGAAAATCGCATTTTTTAGAGAATTAGATTCGCTCTGTGAGTCACACAAAAATAACTCAAAAAGTATTCATTTTTTTTTTGCAATATGACATGTAAGTTAGCACCCATAATTAATTTAACACAGACAAGAAAGGCGTACTTTGGCCATATGAAATTCCCAAGAGCAGCACTATTTAAATCACCAACCGTCTCAATGCGCTGGGTCACACTTGAACGAACGATTCTGGACTGCCGCAGTGGAGTTACTTTTCACCGACCTATAATAAAAATTGGTAGGTAAGACCAAAAGAATACAAAAAATTATTGAGATACAAAAAAAGACATTAATCGCAAAAAGACGAACAGTAATGTCAATCATGTCACTTGCACTGCGTGTGCTTATTTGAATTAGACATATAAAATACCCATAGAAAAATGCCTTCGCAGTTATTCGGTAGGTTTCACGAAAAATAAAAAAAAACAAACCGGATAACTGCGCATGAGGTAAGCGGAACAAATAAAAGGGATACAAAAAACCCACCGGGTATCTGCGCATGTGATGGCAGCGAGTCAACCTGCCCGGTAACTGCACAGGCGATGTCCTTTAAATTTGTATTAATTTATTTGTCAAAGTACTATGGTCGTTTTTTATGATCTATGATTGCTATATCATTGGCTACAGTTTTTAAATGTCTGATTATCAAAAGGCAGTCGTAGCAAAGTACATATTAATTGTATATGTATATGAGGTCTGATAATAACCTTTGAATTTTCCCATTATGGGAATCCCATATATGAGCTTTTTTGCAGTCTTAATATTTTTTTTCATTTTCTTTGATTTCGGGTGATTTTCAGTCACTTCCGGTCACTAACAAATAGATTAGATGGAAAAAAACGGAAAAAATGTAACTGAGTCAAAAAAACAACGCCGTGTCAAACTTGCCCACAATCCTTTTTTAATTTTAAAAATTCTTATCCTGGAAAACCAAATTCGTTATAAGTGTCCAGGAGCACTGTGCTTCAATAAATTAAGAAAATGAAATTGTTCTACGTTTTTAAAAGTTCTAGCAGTACCTTCACTTCAGTGTGCATATTTAACACTATACTAATAACTGGTTTAGCCTCATGAACATCGGCTGCGCGTTTCTAGTACTACGTTTCTAGTATACCGTGTCGGCATACTTTATAAGATGATATTGGCCAATAAGGGCACTCGATAACAAGAAAAATAAGCAAGTTGCTCTATTTTAGAAACGCGCAGCTGATTTTCAGGAGACTAAACCGGTAGTATAATTATTAATTAAGCCTTTGAGCGCGCTCGAGCGGTTTTTTTTTCTAAAAGGGGTCTAACATTTGAAACTATCAGTAAAGCAACATTTGTTATTAAAGAAAAATTGAACAGAAAGTAAGTAAGTTTCATTAGGATTACCATCATGGACAGAGATTTAAAAAAATAACTCCTACGCCCTCATAATCCTTCTCCAGAAGATGGTCGGTGAATTGATTTATACACATTAGTGCATTAAAGTTTCGTTTGTGTCCGTTGAGGACGCGGGTTATATCGGTCGAGGTTGCAAATCACCCCAGTAAGAGAAAAAAAGAGCTTCCAATTGAAATACTAATAAAAATATCCGTTCATTGTATACCGCGCTACATTTTTTGAAAAAAAGTGGGTAGCTAGCTTAAAAAAAAGGAGAAAAACATATTTCGCTACCCTAAGTTTGATCGCTACCGTAAGTTGATAACTTCTTTATAAACGGTGGCAAATCTAACAGAGTCTCAATAAAAAAATGGGAATGATTATTAATGAAAAAAATTGTATTCTGTTGGTGATACCTAGATCAAGACAAATTTTATTATGAATTTGAGTGTTTTTATATCATTATGTTTTGGAGTGGCATTTTCATTTCAATTGACTCCCTTATCCAGTCAACTTATTATGCAACCGAATGGTTTGATGGCGACGAACTTAAGGACCGGTCAGTTTTGTTATGTAAAGTAGTGTTTTCAATCAAAAAATAGTTTCAGTCGCACTCGAGGAACTGAGAGAAAACTTATGGGCCATAATTTTCTTTACGTCGAAAGTTCAAATTACTATTTTTTGGAAAAAAATGATGATTATGGCCCATAATTTATGGGCGATAAGTTATGGCCCATAAATTATGGGCCATAATCATCATTTTTTTTCCGAAAAATAGTAATTTGAACTTTCGACGTAAAAAAAAAATTGTAGTGGGCCCATCCAGTTTTCGCTCAAGTTCACCCTGTCACGTTTTAAATTTGATTTGAGGCTAACGTTGAGGCTTACGTAGAGACTAACGTTTTTATTGAGAATAGAAGTCAACCATACGTCTGTTGTTAGTCAACAGCAAGCCTGACCCGTCCTTAAGAGCTTCAGATGAAATCCGACCAGATCTAAATCGACTTGATAAGAGGACTGGACGACTTTACTATAAGTTAATGTTTCAATGATATCCAATATACTGCATTCAATAAGTGTTATTTCCCACGCTAAAGACAGTGAATAAATGATTTATTATTGCGGTTGTTGTACTACATTAACTTTTTAACGAGCTTGCATGGTAATCGATCAGACGGTTCCCGGGTACGAAAAATTAAACATTTTATACGCGGTGCACTCAACGTGTACTTATGAAATATTCAACTGTGGCCCTCAGTCTGAGAAGTGCTAACATAATCGCAAACCGTTAACATACATAAGTCGTGACCTGGCCATATAACTACGCAGGGGCCATATAACTACGCATGAGCCATATAACTACGCAGGGGTGAAAATATCACACTCAAACAAAATACATGCTCTTTGCACCGCTACAAAAAATATTGGCTTACTATTTTTTTTTCATATTCATACCAATTGAATATTTTGTAATTCGCTTTAAGCTAACACTCGAATCAATAAATAACAATTTATTTAATTTATTAACTCTCTGAATAAGCGCCCTGAAATTTTGCCCTCTGATCAAAATAATAGAAAAAAAAGTTTTAGTGATGAAAATGAGCCTTTTTTGATTCTCCAGACAAATAAAAATGACATTATAATGCATTTTTATAATTCTCTACTGTTTTATTAATTTTAAAAACACTATTTTGAGAGAAAAACTAAAATTTGAACATATTGATTTCAATCAGTAATTCATGTTTGTTTTGAAGATAAATTTGTGTTTTTTCAAAGTTGAGGAGGGTTGACCAATACTCGTTTTGACCTAAGTGGTCTCATGCTTAAAACCAACGAAAACCAAGTCGTGTGCATATATGCACACACTTCCCTTTACGAGTGAACAAACATATCGTAAATCAAAATACTTATGGAAAGTTGTGATTGAAATATTTTTTTAAAAGTTAGTTTGAAAGTTATTTTATATGATGAACATTGACTGCATAACCGTGAATAAGCACTATACTCGGTTTTTTTCTCAACTTTCAACCTTATACACATGGGAAGTTTGAAAGAGCATATAGAATACTAATCCAAACCAGTGTCATCATCAAGTAACAAATGGGCCCATGCTACATATTCGGGAATGTCAAGAGTATTTTTCGACGAAAAATAAATGTCAATGCCCACCATGTATACAAATTTGATACCAAAGTTCTTCAAAAATTCCTTAAATTATTTATATCAAATATATATTCTGCTTACGCAGTACTGAATTAAGTTAACAATCTTCAAGAAACTTTATTTTGTTTTTAATTTTGTTAACTTACGTCAGTAAGTGGTGTATGTGTTTAAGCGTTTAATTGCGTATTGTGTTTATAAATAATAGGAAATTACAATTCTAGATGTCTATTGTTCTTTAAATACAATACATTCAGGAGTCTCTTGTTGTGCATTTTCGATGTTCAAAAACCGTGCACATCGAGAGAGCGTACATCTAGTGACCCCTTACTGAACTTATTTTTACCCGAATTACTATTTTTTTGATAATGTCATGTATCTGCTGACGTCGTAGTTTACTTCACTTGAGTTCAACTGAGAATATGTTAATATTAAAACCAGTTGCAAAACCACTAAATTTACGCTAAATAAAGGTAACTGGGATGCTTAGTAAGGGTATTTTAATTTTGTACAAAAATTGATGTCAAGTAAGTGTATGGCAAAAAGTTAATAACTCTTTCCAACTTGTTTTTTCTCATAATTTTCACTATTCAACTTTACTATTAAGTAAATACAATAGAAAATATATATTAAATAACCTGCTATTTTCGCCCGTAATGCTTCAGTGGAGATCACTTCGGCTAATTTGAACTGCTTGAAATATTTGAGCGCTAACATTTTCCCTGTAATAAAATGTTTATCAAAATCTTAAAAATTACTATTTTTACAAGGAAAAATGTATATTTTTCCTGGTAAAAGTGGAAACTTTAATAATTTTTATTTTTTATGATTTACAATTCATAATCCACTATTCTTTTCCACTATTCTTACTAAGCGGCCCGTCTGTAATAACAATTTTGTATTGCATAGTCCCCAGTCGTGCTGTTATGGGACGTTTGTTGCATTTTTTCTTATTTCGCCTACGCCGTCGCGAAACCCGTTCGATAACTGCGCACAGGTGTCGCACCTTGTGTTTTATCACCTTTACACTTGATCACATATATCAAATTTATTACCTTTACCCTTTATCCACTTAACACTTTTTGTGGACATATTCCCCTTTAGACATTTTACCTTTTCGATATTTAAGAAAAATTTCCGATGTAATAAATAAAAGGTTAAGCAAAAATATATCAGGTATAAAAACCCGAGCTATTTCGCCCCCCCCTCCATTATTAACTTTATTTGTAACAGATGTCTTTTTTAAATAGTTAATTGAAGCCAACTAAAAATAGGTACCTAGAACAGGGAATTTTTTAATAAAATATCTGGAACAAAATTTAATGTAATTAAGTGCTAAACACCAGTTTCTAGCTTATTTAATAAATTTTATTAACAGATGTTACTAACAGATGTTACTAACAGATGTTACTAACAGATGTTACTAACAGATGTCTTTTTTAAATAGTTAATCGAAGCCAACTAAAAATAGGGANGAAAAAAATTAAACAAAATATATTCTAAATTGAGGTTGAAAATTCTTTAATTAAGGATGGTCATGACTCAAAATACCAATAACTGTAAAATTTACAGTGTAAATCTCATTTTTCTGACCATGGAAGTGAACTTGGATATCGACTTACACTATAAGTAACATAAATAAGTCCCTATGTGTCCAAAATAACGGAAAAATCTAAAAATTATGTGCCGTTTACTTACTAGAAAAGTAACCATATTTTTAGTGTATTTTAGAGTATTTCTCTATGTACTTTTTTGTTGCAAACTAGTTTGTGTTTTAATTCAATGAATTTATAATATTCAGTGCCCTAAGACACAACACAAAAAGTTTCACGTTGAAAAAAATCACGATTTATAACTTTAAAGTGGTACAAATGCCCAAATTTAAGCAAAAATCACGGATGTGATGTCACGCCAAAACGTTCAACTAAGCGCCCGAGAAAAAAAACATATATTTTTTTGTTCTTATTGGTACAAGAGCAACTCTCGATTTGTAATAGAATATTCATAGCGCTCTCTGTAATACTTTAATTAATTATTTTTTTTTATAAATTTTTATTTTTCAAATTTCTATTACAAGCAACGCGATGAGTCATTTGCGTGGCTAAAGGACGCTAGCCAATAGGAGGCGCCTATAAAAAATTCATGAGCCAATAGGCGTTGCTTGTAATTCAATATTGTTTCTCCGTAGGCGCGGAGGGTCTGTAACTGCTTATTACAGGTCGTTCTATGGAGTCGACAATGCTCGCAACGCTCGTATATATTAAAAATTGATTACTTCAAGACCCGCTTACTTGTAGCTCGGTGAAGATACGCAGAATGGTCTATTTTGACACGCCCTGGGGGATATTTGTTGATAATTTTTTTGATTATTTTTAGATATGGCTTATCAAACTTCACTTGTTGTACATGCCTAGTTTCGAATAAATTGGTCCTTTATTCGAACAGAAAATGGCATCATCTCAGAGTCTTATTTCTCAAGCAAGGAGTGTAATATAAAAAATAGGGGTTATTATGACTCCGTACTTCAAGGCTTTGTTCTCCACGGCTAACAATTATACGCTTCATACTTGCTAAATTAGCCCATCGGCACTTATCACCGACATTCAATGAGCTTTCCGCTCACATCTACACATGTTCTTATTTTATTCTTGTGAACTTTGAGTACCGTGTCAAGTACTTATTTTAATCCTATTACATTTTGTACACAACTGTCAGATTCCTATTTGACCACTTGCGCCAGAGTAAACCACCTTGGTAGATAAATACTCGGGGACAAGTTGAATCAGGGGAGCATTACAATGTGACATATTTTGAATACACTAGGTTAGCCTTTAGGATTTTGCTGGCCGGCTAAAAAACGCGCAAAATGAAAAGAAAATCAAAAAGAATGTTTAACACTTGATTAATTCGGATCTGGTAACTTTTTTTGCTTTATTTTCACCCTTCCGATCCTTTCTTCCTTTTTATTCTATGGTTTTATTTGAATACGGCACGATCCGAAACAAACTGTGTTTAAGTAACAAACTAAACAAACGGATCAAAAAAAACAACTTCCAGAAAGAGACTTGAATTTGCTTTGACGAGCAATTACGCTTTCCAATTTACAATTTTATTCCTTTTACTTAAGGGTATGTTACCCGCTTAGATTTTTTTTTATCATTTTAAAATTTTCAGAACAAATAACAATTTAAAGTTGAATGATGATTTGGGTCAGTTAAAAAAAACTGTATTTAAACTTATCAATGGCCAGCGGGACGCTGCATTATGGTAATTTTTAGGTGATACAAATTTATCGTTACAGGAGGGTATTTACCATCCCTAAATTTTTTTTTGTCATTAAATTAAATCATTAATTTTTTTAAGTAAGATATTACCAAAACTTGCAGTAAAAGTTGCACTGTATAATTTGCATTTTATTTTTCAACCTCACAAATGATTACTAACGATATATTAGTGGTGATTCAACATTCGGTGTTCCGCTATCTTGATTCTGGCAAATATCGTAATATTTTCAGATAAAAGCGTCTATGAGTCATAGACTATGAGTCATAGTCTATGACTCAAGGGATTCAAGCTATACAGTACACAAATATACAGATAATACTAACAGAAAACAATTTATTTTACTTTTATTATAAGAAGACGTGAAATAATGTTTGATTGAAACAATAACGAAATGACAATTTGTAAAAAAAGCATGATCTTTTTTGACAAAAATAATAACTTCTTGCTTATCCGACAGTCAATTTATCCCAGGCCCAGACAAGCCAATCGGAGTAGCAATATAAAAGAAACGCAACGACCGTCCACAGCACCATTCGCTGGTTTGTAGACAAATCCGTGTTGGCCATATTTGCTCACTTCTGAAATAAATACATATCCAATTTAAGTTAATTCAATTATTTTGGTTTGTGGTTTGAGCACAGATAATCTGGAGGGGAAAATAAATCACAAATCTTGTAAAATGAACGCATAAATTCAATTTGCATCGAGCAGACAGCCTGCGAAAACTCGGTGACCAAAGGCCAGAACGATTTTTACCCAACCAAAAATCTCCCATTTACCGGGAATAAAAGTGTAATGTCCATAAAATTTAATTGTCCATATAATCGCAGTCGAAATCATGCCAACATCACAGCGTGTGATTTTTTGATTTCTTGATTTGGTTCCGTGCTACCATCTAGTTTTTAGTTTATCCGGGAAGAGGTTGTCTGATGTGCATGTTCAAGTGGTACGAAATAAGGCGCAGTCGGATTTGGTAGAATGTAGAAAGGGTCGAAGCCCTGAAAAAGTCGAAAATGCCATAAAGGACGCAAACCTAAAATGGTCTAAACCTGATAAGGCGGAAGACCCGAAAAGTTCAAAACTGAAAACTGAAAACATCGAACTCGACTTTTTCAGGTCTCGCCCTTTTCCGCCATTTTTGACCTTTTCAGAGCTTCGACCTTTTCTGTATTCGACCAAATCCGACTGCGCCCGAAAAAACGACTCGTACACTATGTGTTGTGGAAAATAGTATCATAATTTATGGTACTATTTCCCAAACATTTTTAACCAGTCGTTCATCTGCACCACCCAAACCCACAGACCACAAAACATCTACCCGGTGTACATTCCATGTTGGTGGAAAATGAATTATCTTCTAATTTCACTCACCAAGATCGCGAAATTTTCGTTTAATACCGTCTTTATAATAATAATATACGTTTATAATTTATAAAAGCATCCTCGTCATTATCTATAACTTGGCCACGTTGTTCGTGGCACGTTTTTGCCACGGCGTCAATTTTCTTTTTATCATAACGTCGGAGCAAAATTCGGTACAGTGTCTTTTTTTTTCATATATTGATTTCATTTTGATTATGTCTAAAGTTTCCACCCATTACTTTCATTGTAGCTTATTTGACTCGGACAGTATGGACAAAAGAAAAAATCGCAGAACCTACGCAAAAAAGGTGGCCGAGTTAATTAGGGAACTGTCATTGCGTACCCCTCTTTTGAGTCCGACCACAATGTGTACGCTAAAATAATTTCAATTAAACGCGAAAAATTTGTATGAAAAGCCCGTTTTAGGCATAGTTTGTCAGTCCATCGTTCACGAATTTCGAAAAAATATTTCTCAAATTACTACCCCAGTTCCATAAGTTTAAGTACCGTTTTTTTTTTTGATAAACTTCGTTTTATTGTAAAAAATCACTTCGGTATTTATTTTAATCAATTATTATACAAATATTTTATACAAATTCAAATTCATTCAGTCTCGTCGTGTTTAAGGAAAAATATAACAATTTGTTTTATTTGCGATTTGCTTTTGTCTCTGCTGGATTTTGGCGCGTCACTGGCTTTAGCACAATTCAGAATCGATCGTGAAAAAAAATAATTCAAACAAGACTAACGCAACAGAAACATTAATTAATGTGGGCGTACTAACAGTAAAAACGTCGTATATGTTAGTTAATCTCGACATGCCCTAGCTATTTAATTAAGGAGTTTGACTATAGACCAAATGCGTAGTTATTTATCAGTATCTATAAATTATATTATATAAAACACAGTCCCGACCCCCTTAAGTGACGGCCCCGTAAGTGACGCGACCTCCTTAAGTATGAAAATTATTTATTGTATACACCACATGTGCACTTATTTGGACAAAAAACCAGATGGTGCAGTTATTTGTACACTTTTTCGGTCCAAAATTTACCCACGAAAACGCCTACACACTGTACACTTATTAGGACACTTTTTTAGAAATAATTATGTGAGATTTGAGACTTCTTTTTTTTGTTTCCAATTTTGCGTTTTCTTTCTCATTTTTTCGACAGATTCATATAAAATTAGGCAAAAAATGAAACATTTTAGAGCTTTACCCGATCGTGCAGTTATCTGGACAAAAAATGTTCTTGCTTTGCTACACTGTTATTTGAAATGTTCTAGAACGCGCCGGATCGTGCAGTTATATGGACAAAAATCCCCTATTTTACATACAAAAAATTTTAAACAGACTAGAACTTGCCCCGATCGTGCACTTATTTGAACAAAAAATGTTCGAGTTTTCCAGCTATTCTGCCTACACACTGTGCACTTATTTGGACAATTTGCACTTATTATTATATAATATTATTTATAGATACTGATAAATAATTGCGCATTTGGTACTAGTATTATACAATGGGTTCAGCGTTATGTTGTCCGAGCATTATTTTCACCTGAAAAAAGTTTCAAACATAACGGCGCGCCTGATTTTTTTCGAATGGGGATTTTTTTAAAATAATTATTAAAGTTGTGAATGCGAGAACGTTCTCGCGAAATTGTTACGTTCTCGCGTGTTACGGTCTCGCATCCACAACTGTAATACATTACCAATAATGAATTCACAATACTCGTTCTATTTTTTTTTTGATAATTAAAATGCTGAAGAGACCAAAAGAAAATGTACAAAATCCTCTTTTTTTCTTTCAATTTAAAAACTATAACTCATAGCTGTGATAGGTATATATCAAGTGTGGCGTTTGAAATAAATTAGCTGTATTTATTATATTGATTACTAACGAGGGCCAAAGACTGGCTAGGCATTTAGGTTAGGCCATTTGAAGAATTCAACAAAGAGGATCAGATAATCAAAACAGGAGATAATGCATACTAGCCTAGTATTACTAGGGTGTCCCTAGCTTTTGAGAATAACAAATTATACTACACATGATAAACATAATCCATAAATTATTATAAGCATTTTGTGGTTTTTTCGAAACTATATACAATATAAGGTATAGTTTCAAAAAGCAAGATATCTGAGATATACTATACAGTTTGTCACACTGTTTGTCTTAACTTTATATCTAACCCTACTATGTCTCAATACGCGATACAAGTCTCCTTTGTTAGGTTCGGTACACTAATAAAAATATTCTACTCTTTTTTACCATTTTATTTTTCTCACCAAAAAACACACGATAAAATATTTTCTCAATAAGCTGGGTAATGAGCAACAATAGCCCTCATGTTTAAATAAATAGTCATTGTGCTTACTTTCTCTATGTTTATTCAACATACTTTACGCACTTGACAGTTATTGAAATCAATCGCGATTTCTTTCCAGACAAAATTTTTTCATTATATTATTGTAATTATATTTCAGTTCCGAAACGCCTCGAGTAAGAAAATTATACCATTCAACATTTATAAGATTAATTATGTTCTAAATTAATTACAGTGCATCGCCCATAGTTTGACCACTATGGCTAAGGTGGCTAGCTGTGATTTTGACCTAATTTTAAGCTATAATAAGTTATTAATTACCCCTATTTTTTATATAACAAGTTGCTCAAATTACGGATTAAGATAACTTCTCTGGGTTGGTGATCACTACGAAGTCGATGGCAGCACTAAGAAACCTGGGTTAACCTCAAAATCGCATTGGTTAGGAATTAAACCGCAAGGTTATACCGTAAATTTGTCCTGGATTTTGATCAAAATTCGAGAAAAGAACTAGTATTAACTCTTAGGGGGAAGGAGTTTTTGGGAACCCGTAGCCTACGGGCCGTAGGGGAAAAGGCGTGTAAATAAACACGCACTTAAAAAATTCACAATAATTCGCAATAATTAAAACAAAAAACTGGTTAAGACAAGTTGTAGAGCTCGTCAAACTACGTCGATCTGACTATTCAGAAATTGATTTGGGCCACCAGGACCCCCTAGAGAGCTGTTTGAAATCTCCAACCTACGCAAAAAATAACACCGTCAATCGAATTTTCTCGAAAAGTTGCGGGGGGGGCACTAATATCCGTTTTGCCCTACGGAGCCTCCATATGCCTTAAATCGACGAAAAAACCCAGTTGCGTGTCTATTTACACGCACTTCCCCCTGGGAGTTTAACTTAATCATTTTTGGTATTGACTTTTAAATTTTATGGAAGATAATATATAGTGTCAAACTACAATATATATATACAAAAAATGTATACCGGTTATAAACCGGTTAAGGTCGGATGGGTCAATTTTTTTTCGACGCTAATATCATCGGGTATATTCTCTCGTTCTAAAGAAAACCAAGTGGCGCAGGCCACTATTTCGTGTACTTACAACCACCCTAACTATGATGAAATTAAAAACATGAAATGTGTGACAAAAATGGACATTGCTGGTTTTCGGGTTGAGTTTGTACAATAATCGTCTGACCCGCCCTTATGCGGTTGCTATCTCAAAATTTTTTAAATTTATTTTATGCTTAATTTTTTCTAAAACTGATTTTTCTCTGTTGAATGTAACTGTCATTGCGGTAAATGAAAGTAAACACCATGAAACCGAATTATAATGACCGGTGCAACAAATGTTCAACCGGTTTCCTTAACTCTCAGGGGGAAGGAATTTTTGGGAACCCGTAGGGGGAAATGCGTGTAAATAAACACGCACTGAAAAATTCACAATAATTCGCAATAATTCAAAAAAACTGGTTAAGCCAATTTGTAGAGCTCGTCAAACTACGTCGATCTGACTATTAAGAAATTGATTTGGGCCAACAGGGCCCACTAGAGAGCTGTTTGAAATCTCCAACCTACGCAAAAAATAACACCGTCAATCGAATTTTCTCGGGGCCTCCATATGCCTTGAATCAACGAAAAAACCCAGTTGCGTGTCTGTTTACACGCACTTCCCCCCTGTGAGTTAAAAGTTGAAACTTTGTGTTTGGCTACTATCTGAATAATGACAAATATCGTTTTTTCTACAAATAAACTGAACTCCCACCTTTTGCACTCGCTTCAAATTTTCAAAATTTATGTATATATATGAGTCAAAAGTTCACTGATGATCACAATGGCGCAAAACACTTTTATATATACTAAGAGTAGTTAAGTGTCCGTGACGGTCGTTAACTTTGAAAACTGAACCGAAATTGCTCCCGAAGCACAAAACAGTGATAAATAATAAATATCCGTCTAACTCCTGGGTCAAACTGGTTAATAAAATCAGCCAACTCATTCAAATTGAGTTATACGCCTAATTTTCAACAGGGTAGTGGTTTTTATTAGATCATATCAAGATGATGATCTTACATCAGTTTTCGGCACTGATCCAAAGTCGGAGGCGGAAATAGTACGAACGACATTTTTTCTCATTACCACGTTTAGTTGCTGGTTTTCGAGATACCGGTCGGTTTAATTTTGGTAAAAATAGTTTTTCGCCAAATTTGTACTCAATCGATAGAACACACTACGAATGACATTTTTTCTCATTACGACGATGGTTAGAAAAAAAACTATCTTTATTACACCCCTGTGTATAAAAATACGGTAATATTTTTCAATAAAAGCTAAAAACAAATGAAAATGGCCTCATATGGGACTGTCGGGCTGCAAGAGTTAATAATACCACAATGCAACGTGGTATTTCTAAGATTTATTTCAAAATGTTTCTTTGGCATTTTTGATGATTTACCGAGGACTTTTGAGCCGGTGTTTCCGTATATTTTGGTTCCAAAAATGACATATTCGTAATTATGTCTTGATATTTTAGTAGTGTAAATTGCCCTTCCTCGTCATTTATGAANCAAAAAAATATTATCACAGTCGTGTTTCTTGATGTCTGAAACCCTTCTGTACAAAATTTTAGCGCAATTGGAGTAACCGGAAATTTCAACCGGTTTTTTACCAGACTTCCGGTTTGTAAAAATTCTCGACGATACCGTCAATGTTATTTTCTCGAAAAGTTAAGGGGGGGTCAGCGGTATCCGTTTCGCCCTACGGGGCCTCCTTATGCCTTAAACCGCCGAAAAAAGGGCCTTGTGTGACTAAAAGGCACACGGTGCCCCCTGGGAGTTAAGCGAAAAACTACCTGTTAAAGCGCAAGGCGTTCTCTGCCTGTTAACAGCACCCCTGTGTATAAAAATACGGTAATATTTTTCAATAAAAGCTAAAAACAAATGAAAATAGCCTCATATGGGACTGTCGGGCTGCAAGAGTTAATAATACCACAATGCAACGTGGTATTTCAAAGATTTATTTCAAAATGTTTCTTTGGCATTTTTGATGATTTACCGAGGACTTTTGAGCCGGTGTTTCCGTATATTTTGGTTCCAAAAATGACATATTCGTAATTATGTCTTGATATTTTAGTTGTGTAAATTGCCCTTCCTCGTCATTTATGAATTCAAGTTGACACTTCAACTTGATAGTCATAAATTTTGATCACACATTATGCATAAGTATGTTTAGTTTTGCTAGAAAATCACTGCTTTATAAACGTCTATATGTCTTTTTCACGTCATCAAAGTATCCCACGATTATTTATCATGTTATCACAACTTGAGCACGATGTCGTGTTAAGTCTGGGTTATGAGTTCGGTATGTTCTGGGTAATACCAAGTGGGTATGTCAATGAGTTTGGTATGTTTTGGGTTAGTTCCTTTATTTTCGTATTACAGTCCGCCCCCTTAAGTGCCGCACTCGAACTGCGAAAAACGAGAGACTTAAGGAGGGTGGCACTTAAGACGAAACGTCATGAAGACTTTGCCTAAAGTAAGCTTTGCTTAACTCCCAGGGGGACAATAGTCCAAAAAGGGACACGCTCTCAAAAAATGAGTCGACACCTATTTCAGCGATTTTTAATACACAGGATACCCAGTTAACCGGCAGGCAAAATTTTTTGAAAACCTGCCGGTTAACTGCAAATATGCCGGTTAACTGGTACTTGCGTAGGCGATATCGCGGAAAAATTGCGGGAAAAAGATCTGCCGGTTGACTGAAAATAGGGCTGCCGGTTAACTGAAAATAAGGATTTTTATAGTTTTTTTGTCGTTCTAGATTGTAATATAATCTTTTTCTGCTAAATCTGTTTTACCCATTAACTTTATTTAAAAAAATAAATTCAATTGTAAGTTTTTTTAGAAAAAAAA
>SCLG01000050.1:1096939-1112563 GCA_004367875.1 Oikopleura albicans
GCGAAAAAAAAGCGACCTTTTACGTTTGTATTATTTGTGTCCTTGCAATTGGCGCATACTGTACACAGGATACCCAGTTAACCGGCAGGCAAAATTTTTTGAAAACCTGCCGGTTAACTGCAAATATGCCGGTTAACTGGTACTTGCGTAGGCGATATCGCGGAAAAATTGCGGGAAAAAGATCTGCCGGTTGACTGAAAATAGGGCTGCCGGTTAACTGAAAATAAGGATTTTTATAGTTTTTTTGTCGTTCTAGATTGTAATATAATCTTTTTCTGCTAAATCTGTTTTACCCATTAACTTTATTTAAAAAAATAAATTCAATTGTAAGTTTTTTTAGAAAAAAAAGTAAAGCAAAAAATTTTGAACCAAAAAAAACTGCCGGTTAACTGAAAACTGCCGGTTAATTGGTAATCGTGTAGGCGTTTTCGCTGGAAAAGTTTTGCCAAAAAAACTGCCGGTTAACTGAAAATTGCCGGTTAACTGGGTGCCGGTTAACTGGGTATCCTGTGTAGTCTTTCGTCGTATGTCAAAATTAGCTGCTGGAAAACTGGTCCTATTTACAGGGTTTTTTACTAAATCTTCCTATAGTCTTTTGGAGACGTCTGAGATTTTTTTTCATGGTTCACATCGAATTTGTCATAGGAAATTTACCTAGAAACCGTATCGTTCTCTTTGATATAAAGCTTAACATACCCGCCTGGGCGTTTAGTCCAAATTTGCACCAATGTCCGCCTGAGTAAAATCCTATAATTTATATGCCCCTTGGGACCCTTGGGAGTTAAAGTAGGCTATACACGTAAAGCGCAAACGGAGGTATATCTAGTTATTTGAAAATTAAATTATGAAACAATTCTTTCATTCAACGCCTTCCGTATAAATTATAGTCGTATAAAATTGAAGGCAGTAAAGCGCGGACGGAAGTTCATGATTAATTTTCATGATTTCAATTGTCTATTATTTTATGATCTGTTAATGGCGTCCGTCAAGGATTCGTATACTTCATTTATTTACAACCAGGCATATGATCTGGCTTTATTAATTTCGATAATGTCAATTTGTCGGTCGAATGGTATTTGGAATGCGGGCGGCGACAGATGGAGTCGACAGTTGTAGTTGGCTGAACCGGTGTCGTGTCAAGTACTGGTTGAAGGTTTGCCGCCGGTTATATAGTGGCGATTTTATAGTGGCGGTGGCAGTCACATCCAAACTGATAATTCCAGCGATTCGGGACGTACGGCCCAACTAGGCGCCAATTTTTTGTTGATTATCAAACTACAACGAAATGAATTCAATCCGGGTCCAAATATTTTAATAATAAGGTTAGCTATATCAACGCTTTCTTTCCCTAATATAAAACATTGTATTTTAATATCCAAAAACTAGCTCGTTACGATCGCGGAGACAAGCCAGCAGCAAAAGGCTTAATGTGTTTCGCTAACTAAATTGGCTCAAATTAAGTTGCTTTTGTTTTCATTTCAAAATAAGTAAGAATGAGTCACCTTTGGTGATGCTAGAAATTCTATAAATATAAATTACTTATATTTCACGTAATCAAGGATAAATCAGATTTAGGCAGTTTGTGGTGAAATAGGCATTTCGAAAGAGACCAACGGTAACTTCTATTCATTTATTTTTTTTTCAAAGTCTACTTACAACGCGTACATATTGTAGATGGAAACAGACAAAAGTAGTAACTAAGAGTTACTTTACAGACGAGCATATGGCTCATCATGTGCTAGCCATGTTCCATGAAAGCGTGCTCCTAAACCTTTTTAGACTATTAGACCGGTAGTCATGTAATTTCAAGTCTCAAAGTCTTAAAAGTAAGTATAAAACCAAAGTAACCAAAGTAACACAAATAGTGTAATCAAAAATAAATAATGCGATTGTTATTTTTGTCTTCGATGATCAACGATTTCGCTATGTCTGACCCATGTATTATTAAACAACCCATTCCAGGTACGTGGGGGCATATCCCAGAAAAGGAAGGGTTTTTGTTGGAGTGGGATACTTTATGAGTAGTTTCGCGACCACACCATTTGGTCGCGAATCGCTGTTCAAAAGAAGGTTTCGCGACCACATGGTCGCGAAAGTGCGTTTTGGGTGAGGTTTCGCGACCATGGGTGTTTTGAACAACGATTCGCGACCAAATGGTGTGATCGCGAAAGTACTCATACACGGGTTTTTTTGGCGACCACAAATGGTCGCGAAAGTACCCTTCACCCTTTTGTTACTTTCAAAGCCCAAGGAGGCAAGCTACCCGTAGCTGTATTTTAGTGCATTTTTTGTCAGCAATTTTAGTGGATGAATTTTGTCGAGTTTTTGGTGAACCTTTTTGTTGAGCTTGGGTCATAAGGATCTCATCTTAACTCTACTTAGCCGGCGCTGCGGCATAACCCCCCTTAGCCAAACGGCCTATAAATAGGCCGTTCACGGAAATCATTCTCACGGAAAAATTAATTTAACGATTGACAAATTTTATGTGTAAGTTGCCACGTCTAANCTGCAGGAACGGTCTTTTCCTGGAAAAATTTTCCAGGAAAAAATCTTTCCTGCTAAAATAATTTCCCGCGAACGCTTCGGCGCCAAGATATCAACGGTAACTTCTATTCATTCAAGTATTTTCAAAATCTACTTACAACTCGTACATATTGTAGATGGAAACAGACAAAAGTAGTAACTAAGAATTACTTTACAGACGAGCATATGGCTCATCATGTGCTAGCCATGTTCCATGAAAGCGTGCTCCTAAACCTTTTTAGACTATTAGACCGGTAGTCATGTAATTTCAAGTCTCAAAGTCTTAAAAGTAAGTATAAAACCAAAGTAACCAAAGTAACACAAATAGTGTAATAAAAAATAAATAATGCGATTGTTATTTTTGTCTTCGGTGATCAACGATTTCGCTATGTCTGACCCATGTATTATTAAACAACCCATTTCAGGTACGTGGGGATATCCCAGAAAAGGAGGAGTGGGGTACTTTCGCGACCATTTGTGGTTGCGAAGAAAACCCGTTTATGAGTACTTTCGCGTCCACACCATTTGGTCGCGAATCGTTGTTCAGAAGATGGTTTTGCGACCACATGATCGCGAATCGTTGTTCAAAGTATGGTTTCGCGACCAAATGGTGTGGTCGCGAAGGTACTGATAAATGTTTTTTTTTCGCGACCATTTACTACCCTTCACCGAAAAGAAAGGGTTTTTGTTACTTTCAAAGCCCAAAGAGGCAAGTTACCCGTAGCTGTATTTGAGTACATTTTTTTGTTAGCAATTTTAGTGGATGAATTTTGTCGAGTTTTTGGTGAACCTTTTTGTTGAGCTTGGGTCATAAGGATCTAATCTAAAGGACTCATTTTTTTTTCAACACATGTCTTAATTGGGTACTTAGTACCCGGTACTATGTCATGCCTGGTTTGTTTTCACAAACGGCCCCTGCGCAGATGTATTTAAGGAAATTTCGGTGATCACAAAATTGGTCGTCAAGTTGACTCCAGTCCTGTATAAAACACCATTTCGCGACTAATTGAACATAAAAGGTAATTTACTCAAAAGTTCCCCCCTTAAAACTTTCGTTTTTAGCCACCACGTCCAAAACATTTGGTATTGATGAATTTTACAGTCAAGTTGCTTTTGCAAAAGGAATTCCCGTTGTGGCATCGGATCGTGTTGATCCAATCGCGCTTGCTAAAGCATGCAAAATTGTTGACTTTATGCTATCAGATAGGCTAGATTTGGCCCGTCAGCTTCATAGAAAAAGAAAAAAATTCGGCGTTTTGGGTCAGACGGAAGTGATCACGGACATACCGGAATACTCAAGTCTGCCACTTTGGTACAACACTCGTGCAAGGGGCATCGGAGGAACCGCTAAAAATAAACTTACTATATCATCGGAAGAAAATTTGAGGTAAATTCAAAAAGTTTACCAAGATCAATTCCAGGGCTCGGCAAAGCCAGGCATTTTCATTGAATTGGCTTTGCTTGCCTTTTGCCTCTTTCGAAAAATGTTATTGGAAATATAAACACAAATTTCTTTATTAAAAACGGTATACAAACATCGTATGTATTTCAAAAAACTTTCATCCAGTTACGCGTTCTTTTTGAAAAACCTCATGACAAAGTTTATGTTGCAAAATTTGTACTACTAAGGGTGTAACTCCAATTTATACTGTGAATTTCACATGCTGCTGGTTTCGGACATTTTTTTACGAAATTGGCGTTTTTTTAGAACAGTTGGACAACTTTAAATTTCAAAAATAAGTCGAAAATGGATTATTTCGAGAAAATGAATCAAACAAAAACATATTCAGAAAGTATAATGAGAAAATCATTATGTTATTTTTTTTTACAATTTGGTACAATTTTTCTTTGTGAAAATAATTAATTACGGAACGTTACTTAAGGAGACATATTGCTTCATTGCACTCCATATTCGAGTTCTAGGTTATCTGGCGTATCATTTGTCTACGATTGAGAAATATAATTTGTATTAAGATAATTTGTCTCTATTTGTACGTATAAATTGTCTACGATTTAGTAATACACGACCTAACCATTTGACTTAACATATTTTTTCCCGAAAAAAGGTGTTAATTCAAATGCAAATTGTTAAGTCAAATGCAAACTGTTAAGCCATATGGGTAGTGCGTAGGTTAAAACCCTGGAAAACTTGAAACTATAAAAAAATGATATAAAACAATATAATGAACGAAAAAATCCAAAAAATTGTTATACACCGNGTTATGTAAATTTAGAAATTAATACTGTATAACCAAAAGACGTAGTTTGAGTATGAGTTTAATATTTTTTTTCTCTTCTCGGCAAAATCTTAACCTAATGTGGTTGAATTCAAGCCTAAAAAGGCACCGGCCTATTTATAGGCCGTTTGGCTAAGGAGAGTTAAGGACTCATTTTTTCAACACATGTCTTAATTGGGTACTTAGTACCCGGTACTATATCATGCCTGGTTTGTTTTCACAAACGGCCCCTGCGCAGATGTATTTTAGGAGTAGGGACCTTACTGTAGGGTACTATGGCGATAATTTCTGTTCATCGGTGATCACAAAATTGGTCGTCAAATTGACTCAAGTTCTGTATAAAACACCATTTCGCGACTAATTGAACATAAAAGGTAATTTACTCAAAAGTTCCCCCCCCTTAAAAGTTTCGTTTATAGCCACCACATCCAAAACATTTGGTATCGATGAATTTTACAGTCAAGTTGCTTTTGCAAAAGGAATCCCCGTTGTGGCGTCGGATCGTGTTGATCCAATCGCGCTCGCTAAAGCATGCAAAATTGTTGACTTCATGCTATCAGATAGGCTAGATTTGGCCAGACAGCTTCATAGAAAAAGAAAAAAATTCGGCGTTTTGGGTCAGACGGAAGTGATCACGGACATACCGGAATACTCAAGTCTACCACTTTGGTACAACACTCGTGCAAGGGGCATCGGAGGAACCTCTAAAAATAAACTTACTATATCATCGGAAGAAAATTTGAGGTAAATTCAAAAAGTTTACCAAGATCAATTCCAGGGCTCGACAAAGCCAGGCATTTTCATTGACTTGGCTTGGCTTTGCTTGCCTTTTTCCTCTTTCGAAAAATGTCATTGGAAAAATAAACACAAATGAAGTTTTTGAATAACGTTTTCTTCGAAAAAATTCATTATTAAAAACGGTATACAAACACGGTATGTATTTCAAAAAACTTTCATCCAGTTAAGCGTTCTTTTTGAAAAACCTCATGACAAAGTTTATGTTGCAGAATTTATACTACAGGTTAAGCCTCATGAAAATCGGCCGAGCGTTTCTAGTATTCCGTGTCAGCAGATTTTAAGATGATATAAAAACCAATTTTCCCATTTTATATTGAACTACCGGTTGAATTTCATGATATTATTTACGTAGAGGCGTATTTATAAACATGGCAGAAAGGAGGGGCACCCTAGTTCAAAATAACAAGGGAAAATTGGTCTTTATATCATCTTAAAATATGCCGACAAGGAATACTAGAAACGCTCGGCCGATTTTCATGAGGCTAAACCTGTACTAAGGATGTAACTCCAATTTATACTGTGAATTTCACACGCTGCTGGTTTCGGACATTTTCTTATGAAATTGGTGTTTTTTTTCAGAACAGTTGGACAACTTTAAATTTCAAAAATAAGTCCAAAAATGAATTATTTCGAGAAAACCGACGAGTAAAATGAATCAAACAAAAACATATTCAGAAAGTATAATGAGAAAATCATTATGTTATTTTTTTTAACTATTTTTCTTTGTGGACATAATTAATTACGGAACGTTACTAAAGGAGACATATTGCTTCCTTATTCGCACTTCATATTCGAGTTCTAGGTTATCTAGCGTATCATCTGTCTAGGATTGAGAAATATAATTTGTCTCTATTTGTACGTATAATTTGTCTAAGATTTAGTAATATAAGTTTTCTCATGAAAAAACAATAAAACTAGTTTATACCGTACCCAGTCCCTTATAGGCCGGCCCCTTTTGGGCCATGTAACCCTTATGGGCCGCGATTTTTTCGATTTGATAAAGTAACCCTTATGGGCCACAATTTTTAACAACCTGGTACAGTAAGCCATTTTGTTAAAGTTGTCCCAAATTAACCCTATTAGGGACGCGAATCCCATTATGGCCGTTTTTTCTGTAACCTAAAACGGTCGTCCATGAATGATTTTTTGCCAAGTATCTCCAATTATACAAAACTCGTTTTCAAGCAAAAAAAAAAAAAAAAAATTAGTTAATATGTGTTTTTTTTCAAAAAATGGCAATGTTACCCTTATGGGCCGCCTTTTTGGAGCCCTCAAGGTGGCCCATAAGGGACTGGGGACTGTATATCAAAAAAGCTAATCAACGCGATACATTTTTTAGAATGAAAGCGTATCGCATTGAGCGCGGAGACTGTATATAATCTACTAATTATAGACGAAAGTATAGAAAACAGACATTTTTAAAAGATTGTCTTCTTTGGTATTGAGGTCATATATATGCCTGTAAGTCTGTCTAGTTTCTCAACTTAAAAAAAAACGTTATTCGGGTTCAATAATTTTTTTTCAGGTGTTTGCCAATTGACCGTTACAAGGAAGATATATATGTTCATGAAGTCGCACACGGCCTTCATTTAGTAGGGTCGTCTGGTATTTATCGCCTCAATATTCGACGTGCCTACTCTAACGCAGTAACTCAAAAACTTTGGTCGAATACTTATGCCCTCCGGGATTTTCGGGAGTATTTTGCGGAGGGAGTTCAAAGCTGGGTTTTGAAATTCAGAACATGTTCAAGATCATTTTGTTTGCTGTTTACAGTGAAAAAATGTTTGAAAAACAAGCGTTATTGTAAAGTAGTAAACCAGTGTTGGAAAATTTGGCCTACGCAGCGTAGGATACGCTCCTAATTTACCAAACGCCCAGCGTTAGCCAACACTGCCTAGAACCCATTTAAACTAATATTTTTTTGTTTTAAATCGCCTATTAGTAATAGGCTATTACAGTCCTCGTCCCCGAAACGGGTGGTTGTCCCCGAAACGGGTGGTTTTTTTTTGGATTTTTCCAATGACCCCGAAACGGGTGGTTGTCCCCGAAACGGGTGTTTTTTTGTCAAAGAAAACCACCCGTTTCGGGGACGAGGACTGTATTGGTAAATACTGGTTAAACCGGAAATTTCACAAATTGATAAAAAAAGTCGGACTATTGTTCTCGGATTTAAGGAGTTTCGTTATTTTTTTATCAAAATTTTCGAGAAATTTTGAGTAAAGTCTATAGCCTATAGTTCCCTTAACCATGGACAACGTACATAGAGCAAAGTTGGAAAAGTTGGCCAACGCTCCAAATTTTCCCAACGCAAACGTTGGCCAACGCTTGAATTTTTCCCAACGCCCAACGCGTCTTGGTTTTACACAGCATACATACAGTATACAATTGCGTTAAGCGTTGGAAAAAAATTGAGCGTTGGCCAACGCTTGAGTCTTTCCCCAACGCCCGAAACGCGTTGGGAAGAAAATTTCTCCAACGGCCAACGCTTCAAGCACGGACATACAGTACTTTAAAGAACGTGTTAACTCTACAACTCCCTTAGTTATTTTTGTTAAATCATTGTCAGTTTTTTCCGAAAATAACCTTAAAACCAATTACAAACCCAGAAAAGTTTTTTCAACTATGATGATGGGAAGGTAGAAGCTCTAGGGCCAGTTGGTGGCGATGGCGTGCAAAATGAGGTTAATACAAGAGCAAAACTTTTCCACTATGATCGAACGCTATTCATGTTAATTCATCAGATGTTTCCTTGTGGCAATTGGTTTCCGGTCAGGTGTTCAATTATGGCGCAGTCTAAATCGCCAGCCGAATTTGTTCAAAAGTTTGACCAGACCGTTGCGCGTCTTGGGTATAGAGAAAATTGTCTTTATAATCGACGCGTTAAATTAACGCCGTGGAGCCAATACGTATCATACTAAAATGACACAGAAAAAATACTACTGTACCGGGTATAATTTATACCGTATAAATTATACCGTTTAACGAAATGTTTGTCGAGTTCTCGGATTTTATTTGTTCATTGCTGTTAAGAACTGCAGTACCCCAAACTGTAAGTGTAACGTTATTCAATTATGATATATGTAATATTTAGCTCATAGTCTGAGACATAGAAATTCATGCTTGATTAACTCTTAGGTGAAAGGAGGTTTTGGGAACCCGTATGGGGAAAATGCGTGTGAATAAAACACGCACTTAAAAAAATCACATTAATTCCCAATAATTCAGAAAAACTGGTAAAACCAAATTATAGAGCTCGTCAAACTACGTCGATCTGACTATTCAGAAATTGATTTGGGCCACCAGGGCCCCCTAAAGAGCTGTTTGAAATCTCCAACCTACGCAAAAATAACAACGTCAATCGAATTTTCTCGACAAGTTGAGGGGGGTCACCAATACCCGTTTTGCCCTACGGGGCCTCCAAATGCCTTAAATCGACGCCTTAAAAAAACAAGTTGCGTGTCTATTCATACGCACTTCCCCTGGGAGTTAAATGATGAATCAAATTTTGATTATCAAAAACACATGGAATGGTTCTTATCTTACTGTGAAGTTCTCTCGTGGAGTTTAGCCCCACCATTTTCGATATGGTTGAATGGACACCTCTGGTCTCGATTTATCAAATCCGGGTCAGTCGTTTCCGTTCGCCCGCGGAGACAATAAGACTAAATAAAATACCGAATATATCTGATTATTATTATTTGATATTTTCTATTTTCTGCTAGGCAGCTTGTGTTAAGGTTGGTTATTTACCCCGTTGCAGTTAACCCGGTTCCGAATGGTTAACTGCTGAATGGTTAACGGCATATCCTATGTATATATTTATTTTTTAAAATCAGACAATAAAGTAGTCAACAATATACGTAGGAATCTAGTGTCTCTTTGTCATTTTAGGCTTTATGATCTGTGTTGACAGCATGCCCTACGCAGTTATCTGCTTAATTTTATTTGAAGTAGACAGTGAACAACAAACCAGATGGTCGGTCGGTCGGCCAGCCATGCACACTGTAGGCATAAGGGCTGACACTAAGGCTAGGCTCATTTATTTGTGAATTCGATTGGAAGGGAGTTTGTTTGTGAAAACGAGCGCAATTTTCGAAACTGGCTAAAAATCAGACTAACTTACTTTTTAAATGGCAAATGGTTTGTAGTTTCGTCTCGTCGAAAAATAAATTCATCGCATAAACATTGAGGAAGAATAGCAAAAGGACAAACAAAAAAGCCTGAATGTGATAAAACGCAAAAAAAAAAATATCAAAACGAAAGCTGAATGTATGTTTTATAAACTTTATTTGTGCAGTATACTATAAATTGTAGTGAATCATTTATAGCTCATCGTTTTCTATGTTCAGTATACTATATTGTGATGAAATATTCATCGAAGTATTTATTTATGTTAATAACGGAAATTTGCGCCAGTTTATAATCTATGCACAGCAATAAATTTATTATCAATGTTTTTTTGTTTATTCGTCTAGCGAGTTTCAAAGTACGTGTTTAGAAAACATATGTAGAATACGAACGTTTAAAAGTTTTGACTTTTTTATTTTCGGCTTTTTTGTAAGTTTTTGTAGCATTTTTTCTTCTTTTAAGTATTTTTTTATTTCATCGGTTTTTTCAAAACTGAGATATATATTTTTTTCACATTTTTTGTTTTTGTTTTCGACATTTGTAATAAATTATTTTCCTTCTGGGAGCCCATCAATGGTGTAACCATATAGGCTATCGTGATTATCACTGGGGCAGTCAGAGTTGGATTCGGGGCTCTGGCATGAATCTTCGTTACATACCGTCACTTCGCACTCAATAGTTTGGTCCTTGGCCACTTCACCCTTGGCCTTGAACACACGGTATTCAAAGCTATTTGAGTTGTGTGACTGTGCCAGTGGCCTGGCGGCAACGGTCGTTGCGTAACAACCGTTTTTGATAATGAAGAAGTCAGTAGCGCCATGCGTCACTTTGCAGAAGTCGAAGTTGAACTTGAGGTCGGCTAGGACGTTAACGGACCATTTGACTTCAATGGGCAACTCAGCGCCCAAAATGTACATGAGGCCGTCGCCGTTGTTGAGTACCATGGAGAAGCCGTTGGCAAGATTACCAAAACCGTCTTGGTGATCAGTGACCGTTACGTCTTCAACGGCAAAATCTTCACTGGATACACTGATTGTTCGATTGTAGGAGCATTGATATTTCATAGCGACGCCATTAAATCCGGTAGTGATAACCGTATGGTTAAGGTTGGTTTCAATGTTTTTCATGACAATGTCGGACCGTTGACGTTGATCACCATGAACACCAATAAAAGCGGTGAAAATGAGTCTAAAAATAGAACATTAGTAAATGCTATTCAATTTCATACAATTTTACGGTTTTTATAGATACTTCTATTAGTTTAAAATTTAAATAAATTTAATTAACATGCCCTTATTCGCCCTTATTTGGGTACTTGTTACCTAGTTGGGTTTTTAAGCCTGAAATGGCCTTTTTGATGTTGTATAGACATAGTAGTGGCTTTTATGTATCGAAAACGGAAAACCTATTTTAGTGTGGGTCTTGAATAAAAAAATATTGATTGTTTCTCATAAAAAAATATTCACGCACAAAAAATTGTTACCTATTTGGGTAGTTGAACTTTGAAAAAAAAGTTGTTACCTATTTGGGTGAGGGACTTTGATTGTTTAAATATAGAAATAAGTATGCACTTTTTGATCCGGATATTTCTAAGGGGGAAATTAATATGCTTTAGTCATACATTAAGGTATTTGCTTGTCGCGATAATTCAGTGATAATACTTTTTTCTGTAATATAATAAAAAAGTGTGATTCATTTTTTCTAACCAAAACTATTTTCGTGATGTTCATCATGAAGTTATGTCATTTTCCTTGACTGTTTTACCAGTGATGTTTCAATGATTTTTGATAAACTTACTTGTCTCCCTCGATTCTGTGGGTCATGCCACCCTGGCCGAGGCCAACCGAAACTCCCCATGCGTTTCCGTCTGCGTTCCATGATGGCTCAAGTTCGCCAGCCCAGGTAATTGGCTCATCGTCGTTAATGCCGAAAAGGTTTGAGCTGAAACTGATTGACATTGAGTCTGATAGGCAGACGAGTGCCGAACATGCGAGGCTTGGTTTGAGTGAGCAAACATGTGAATCGCTATCATAATCCCAGCACTCGGTCGATGGGCACAAGCTGCAGTCGTGACCGTCACCCTTGTAAAACTCTTGGCATTCACATGACCAGGAACCGGGGGTGTTGGAGCAGGTTGCATATTCGCTACAGTCATCGGTGCCCAACTCACATTCGTCGTCATCGAAGCACTCTACAGAACCGTCTCCATTCCATCCATCATCACATGAGCACGAGTGGCCGCCGTCATGGTTATCACATGATGCATTTGCAACACAGCCGTTATCACCGGCGTAATCGTCGGCACACTCATCGATATCAGCACATTCTTGGCCATCCTCTTTGTAACCCGCAGAGCATTTGCAGTTGAAGGTGCCAGGTAGGTTCACGCACTCAGAATTGGCCGCTGGACAAGAATCTGCGGAGTCACACTCGTTGTCATCTTCACAGACTTGACCGCTTCCAGAGTAACCAGCGTTACACTCACATTCCCAGCCACCGTCGACGTTATGGCAAGTGGCCATAGGATCACAATCGTCAAACCCAAGGTCGCACTCGTCGTCGTCAACGCATACGTCATTGCATACGTCGCCATCGCATACGTTTTTACTCGTGAAGCCAAAATTACACTCACATACGTATGAACCGTCATTATCTTTGCAAGTTCCGCGGTTTGCATCAACTAGACCACATGTATAAACACCTTCTCCGTCGCACTCATTTGCGTTTACACAGGTACCGTCCTCTTCTTTGTATCCGAGCGAGCATGAGCACTTGTGTGAGCCAAAAAGATTTTTGCACGAATTGTTGGCGCCACAAATGTTACTTGGCGAACCATCGTCGTTTTCACATTCATTTGCATCTCCGCAAACAATGCCATCGCCCTGGTATCCGTCTTGACATTCACATGTGAATCCTTCTTCACCATTACGAAGCTGAATATTTGAGCACTGACTGAATTGACCGCAGTTATCACCGCCGGTTTCACATTCGTCGATATCAAAACATCCGGAGCCGTTATTTTTCATACCGACTCGGCATCCGCATTCATAACCACCGTTATTATTGATGCATCGAGGACCGTCAGCCCCGTCGCAAGTGAAGGAAGCATCGTTGTCATGGCACTCGTCAATGTCTTCGCACATATCATTGTCATCTTTGCGATAACCGGCGTTACAATCACATCTGAAGGTACCCTCAGTGTTGACGCAGTTGGAATTTGAATCTGGGCATGAGTTCTCATCAATTTCGCACTCATTGTCGTCTTCGCATTCAAATCCGTTACCAGAGTAACCTGGCAAACACTCGCAGTAGTATGATCCGACTGTATCTTTACATTCGGCGTTGGAATCACATAGAGCGGCAATTTGTTGGATTGAACATTCGAGTTCGTTAATACATTCGCCATCATCGTCAAGGAATCCAACTCCACAATCACAAGTGTATGAGCCTTGAGTATTGACGCAGAGTGTTTTGTGATCTTCTTCGTTGCAGCTGTAAACTGAATCGTTTTCGTTATTACACTCGTTGACATCCTTGCAACCGTTCTCGGTCATCATCCAGCCAAGGTCGCACTCACATTCAAAACCACCGACCGTATTTTCGCATTGTGCATTTGCGCCACATTTGTTAAGAAGGCATTCATCAATATCTGTACATGTGCCATTACCGTCTGGCAGTACGATTCCGTCTCCTTCGTAACCGTCTTGGCATTCGCATTCAAAACTACCACCGATGTTATTACAGTTGGCGAGGTCGTCACAATTATTGCCGTTATTCGAGCACTCGTCGATGTCGGAGCATGATCCGTCGTCGGCTTTGTTGTATCCACTATCGCAGTCACACTCGTAAGCGCCGAATGTGTTTCGGCATTTTGACTGGTTGGCAGCATCACAGGTGTAGACACCGTCACCGGCACATTCATTCTTATCGACGCAGGCTGATCCATCGTCGCTTGATTTGAATCCTGACATGCAAGCGCATGTCCATTTACCCTGCGTGTTAGTACAGACACCGAATTCACTACAATCATCAGTTCCGAGATCACACTCGTTGATGTCCTCACAGTCAAATCCATCTCCTTCGAAACCCTCTTTACAGGTACATTTGTAGGAACCGGCTGTGTTTTTGCAGTCTGCATCGGGAGAACATTCGTTATAACCGTCAACACCACATTCATCGTCGTCCATGCAGTCGCCAGCATCGTTTTCCGTGTATCCACTATCGCAAGCACATTCGTAACTGAAATCAGTATCTTTGCAGACAGATTTGTTTGGTTTTGGACAACTGTAGACGCCGTCGCCGGCGCATTCGTTACGAGCAGTGCAGTCAGCTGAGCCATCCTTATGGAAGAAGCCTACTTTGCAAACGCACCAGTATTTTTCACCATCAAGATCAACGACCTTATTGTTACAGCCTTGAGCGTTGGGACCTTGACATACAGTTCCGGAGTTACATTCATTGACATCACCGCAGAGCTTGCCGTCAGCGTTGCCAGAGTATCCGTCTTGACAAGCGCAAGTGAAACCACCGTCGATGTTCGTACAGGTTGAGAATTGGCCACAGTCGTTTCCGTCTCCCTCGCCGACACACTCGTCAACATCTTGACAGTCACCATTATCGTCTTCAGCATATCCGTCATTACAGACGCAGTCGTAACTACCTACATTGTTTTCACATGAGTTTTTGTTGGTATCCAAGCAGCTAAAAGAATCCTCAAAACACTCATCGGTGTCGACGCAAGTAATGTTTTCGTTTGTTTGGAATCCGTTGTCGCACTCGCATTCCCATGTACCAGCGCCCGTATCCGAGCATGAACCTGGACCACAAGGATTATCATCACAATCGTTCATGTCAATGCATTGATGATCTGAGGCAGTTTCGTTTACCATGTGTCCGGGTTCGCATCCACATGTATATGAGCCGTTATTATTTTCACATGTTGCTGGGGAAAGACCGCATTGGTTGTCGTCACACTCGTTTTTATCAGTGCATTTACCGGATTCTGCGTCTTCTTCGTAACCATAATTGCAGACGCATTTATATTCGGGATCCATGTTGAAACATGTACCACGATGAGGATCGTCGGGATAGTTACACTCGTAGACACCGTCACCGTCGCATTCATTTTTGTCAACGCATGACTCGTTGCCATCAGCGTCAACCTCGGATTTATAGAATTCGGCGCAGCTACAAATGTGACCACCAATCGTGTTTTCGCAGGCACCATTTTCGCCACATTGATTATCATCATCACATTCATCAATGTCGGTACAGTTAGTTCCGACTGGGTAGCCGTCTACGTCTTGCCAACCGTCCTTACACGTACAACTGAATGCACCCTCGGAATCAGCGCAATCCGCATTTTCATCACAGTTGTCGCCTTGTGATGCGCACTCATCCACGTTATTACAGTCACCGTTGTCGTCCTCTGAGTAACCCGTATTACACTCACAGCTGTACCCAGGTGTGGAATCAACGCATTTGTTTTTGTTTACGCCACCCAATACACAAACATTAACATCTTCACACTCATCAATATTGACACAGGCACCTTCCTTTTCCTCGTATCCAAAGTCACATGGACAGTTGTATCCGCCAATAGTATTTTTACAGCTTGAGTTTGCGTCACAGCTCGCGGTACCTTCTGCGCATTCATCAACATCAGCGCACTCGTCGCCAATCATCTGGTAGCCAGATTTACACGAACAACTGTAGCCGCCGTCATTATTATTACAGTTCTCGATAGGACCGCAATTATGTTGGTTTTCAAAACACTCGTCAAAATCGGCGCAAGAATTGTCTGTGGCATTGACCACGAAACCGTCCGAGCACGAGCATGAATATCCGTTTCCGAGTTCGTTATTACATACCCCCTTGCCGAATTCACTACAATCGTAATCGTTTCCGGCACACTCGTCAACGTCGCTACATTCGTATA
>SCLG01000050.1:1112654-1138150 GCA_004367875.1 Oikopleura albicans
TACACGAACAACTGTAGCCGCCGTCATTATTATTACAGGTCTCGATAGGACCGCAATTATGTTGGTTATTCAAACACTCGTCATAATCGGCGCAAGAATTGTCTGTGGCATTGACCACGAAACCGTCCGAGCACGAGCATGAATATCCGTTTCCGAGTTCGTTATTACATACCCCCTTGCCGAATTCACTACAATCGTAATCGTTTCCGGCACACTCGTCAACGTCGCTACATGTGCCGTTATTCATGTACCAAAAACCGTCACAGTCACACTCGAAACCGCCGGCCGTATTTCGGCACTCGCCGCCATTACACGGAAAGTCTTGAGTTTCACACTCATCAATGTCTGTACAGTTAGTTCCGACTGGGTAGCCGTCAACGTCCACATAACCGTCCTTACATTGGCAACTGTACTGAACGCCGTTTTTCATAACGATATTATCGCAATTGGCGTTTTCGTCACAAGTGTGGCCCCCTTCGGCGCACTCATCAACATCGGCACATTCGCCGTCATCGTTCTCTTTAAAACCGGTATTACAGCCACATTCGTAGCTACCGCCAACATTCTCACATTTATTTTTGTTATTCTCTTGACACGGGTTATCTAAACATTCGTCTGTATCTACACAAGTGCTATTTCCTTGGCTTGGATTTTCATAGCCATCGTTGCAGACGCAATTATAACCACCATCGGTGTTTTCACAAGAGCCATTTGGCTCATTGCAGTTGTTAAGATCGGGACTGGCACATTCGTTAAGGTCGGCACATGTCACCGTTCCGTTATTCTCTGATTTACCGTATCCATCATTACAATGGCACTCAACACCCCCGACAATGTTAAAACAATGAGCATTTGCATCGCAAGCATGCCCATCGTTACACTCATTTTTATCTACACAGGCGTTTTCGTCATTTAGCTCGTAGCCCTCGTCACAGCCACAGCTGAATTTGCCTTCGTTACCCGCTAAATTTTTACAAACCGACTTGTTGGGCTCGTTGCAAGGATTTCCCAAGGCACACTCGTCCTTGTCCAAGCATCTTTGGTTATCTTCTTGTAATACGAAACCATCGGCGCAGCCGCATTTGTAGCTTCCAATCTCATTGAAACACTGATTATGTGCCGGACCTAAGCATTCTCTATGGTCTACATCGGTACACTCGTTAATATCTGTACACTCATTTAGGCCTGTGTCCGTATTTAACACTAATTCCATGCCATCGCCGCCACAATGCAAATTCTCGGAGTGGCAGGCAGCTGTCGCGATTAATGAAACTAGTAGTTTCATCCTTTTTCGGCCTGGCAAAAAAGAAGTGAAACAACAAGAGGAATTACATGATAGATCGGTTATTATGTAGTTACACCCACGAGCACACCGTAGTGGCGTTTATGTCGCTAGAGGATGGCTTAGTAAATTGAGTATTTTTTTAGTAAATTTTCGTGATCGTAAATCGAAAACTGTTGTTGGTAGAGCTTGATTAAGGAACCCAGTTCAAAATTAAGACAATAACGGCGTTAAGTGAACTTTATTCTAGTTTGATTTTATAAAAACTTTCTCTTAAGATTTTATGGCTTATAATGCGCAAATCTAAAAGTACTTTTTTCGAGTGTTTGGGTCACTTTAACACCGATGCGCAGCAAATATGCAAGTGTTATTTCGCCGGTCAAACACATCCTATGTGGCAATTAATGTTTATATATTAAATATAACGGTAATGCCGATCGGTTATATTTTAAGAATATCCAATAAAATTTTATAAAGGTTTCCAAATTTAACCGCCATGGGACCATTTGTCAACAAAATTTACGATTTGTGAGGAAATATCTACCAAAATTGACGGAAAACAAAATTATCCTGACCGCTGGGCCGCGAACAAACGTAGGAAGGACCAAATATTTGTCTTGGTTCATTTACGTTCCTTACCGTATAAATCGGATAAAAAGAAAACAAAAATCAGTCCCAATGGAAAAATGACCAAAATGTAATTTTCGAGCGAGTTAATGTTCACAGAAGAAACTATCCTGGTCGATGTGGTGGAAGAACCAAAAATTTGTACATTTGTCTTGGTTCATTTACGCTCCTTACCGGATTGAGGACCGGTCAGTCATGTTGTGTACAAACTAAACTCAAAAATCCATATACCTAATTTCATCCGCATATTTTATGTTTTTTATTTCTATTCAAGGCTTTAGTTATTGGTATCAAGCATTGTCAAGTTCATTTGACAAACTAATTCTAGAAATATTGAGCTTTCAAAATTTCAACAAAAAATGGAATTTGTAAAATTGGTCTTACAATTTTTCAAAATTAAATGTTGTTAACGCGTTTTTTAATGTCTACTTTTTACATGATGGTCGTCTATAATGTTCCGAGAAATGGTTAAACACAGTTTGATCGCAAAGTTCAATACTAATCACAACGCATAACACACTTTTCTTATAAAAATTAGATTTTTATGTTGATTTTTTTGAAAACCTCATCAATCACGTGAACAGTGTTGGTGGTATTGATTAAGTTTTTTCATTACAGGGTGATGCAATATAGATGCTAATCCGTTTTTGGTTCGCGAGTACGCTGAGCGAATATAACTCACCAAAAAACGGATAAGCATCTATATTGCATCACCCTGTATATTGTACGGGAAACTATGGTGCTTAATTCTATGTGGATTATTTGCAATACAGTGTCTCGTTCATTAAATTTCAAGTACAGGAAGTTCGATGATTTTCAATTTTTTGGACTTTTTTCGAGTTTTTTTGAGATATTTTTTGTTCTAGACCTCGCAGGAAAAAAAACCAGATAAAAATGAGCGCCTGCATTATAGAAACATTTGACCCCGAAAAGAAAATCAATACCATCAACACTGTTCACGTGATTGGCGCCTCAAAATCAAGTTTTTGACAAATTCAAGTTAATCTGGGGGATCGGTGGTGCTACTTATGACAACTTAGATACAGCCATGTTACAGTATAAGCTTTGCTCTCTTAGCAACAGAATAAAATAATGTAATCGTATTTGTGGAACGTTTTTTATAGCGTTTTTCCCGAACGTTAAGTTTGTGAACAACATGACTGACCGGTTCTTAAGAAAAATTTAGAAGATATTAAGAAATGAAGATATTAAGAAATGAAAAAAACGGTCTGAAATGATTTATGGTTGCGGCGTATCTAAATGTCAAGGGCGATTGACATGTAATTCATGCACGCGAGTGTGCTGTACTAAACATTTGAAACACATTTCTGATCCTTACGTCGAGAAATTGGCCCATAGTTTGAGGAATTGAGCGTAGCAATTTTTTCTCCATCCTATATTCTCACCATGGTTGTCATACTAAGCCGCAAGATGGCGTTTTACAAAAATTGTTGGGGTTTTTTTTTCGAAAAAAAAAATGAAATTCACATTGAAACGAGTTTTCTTTGTCCACTACGCGTACTTTTATTTAGGAAGAAGGCTTCTTGGTGAAAATATAGCGAACTTGGTCGCCTAGATCACTCAATTTCGAAAAACCTGCTGTTCGGAAAAAATGCTTGTTTACGTTTTAGAAAGTACATATCCATCTTATTTATTTGGTCAAGTCAAACCAAGCACTTAAGAAAGTGGTTTAACCGTCATAGCCACAATTGTTTGAAATTGCAAACTAGGTGTAGCATCGGCGAATCGGGGTTAACGTGACTATTTTTTATATTTTAACTCGTTCTAAAAATGCTCGATTTTTTTTCGCCGACTAAGACAAAATAAAGGTACACGGGGTGTATACGATTTTTTTCTTCGATTTTTGGTACCCCTCTGTATGTATAATGAGCCACTTGTTATCACGTAACTCACTAAATTAAATTTTATTATAAATGTCAGTGAAATAAGATGATGTTTTTAAAATAAATCTAAGAATAAAATGCTCTAATATAGTTTGCTTTCGTGAATGTGTAGACATTATCTTTTCGAGTTGACGTCTAATGAATTTGCCGTGAACGTTGTGTTTGAGAAATTCTTTCATAATTAGCGTTCGAGTCGCCATTTCGTGCCACGAAGTTTATGTAATTTGGGTTCGTCGACAGCCACAAAAATTCACGTTTCGCAACATATTACAACATGTTCAATCAAAAGACTTCTCAGGAATAGTACGGAATTCTAAATTGCTTTTGCCGTATTTATTACGGTTTGAGATTGCGATATTCTTTTATATATTTGACCTATGATCTTTATGATGTCATTAACTACGCAATGTTTGTAGCTTAGTCAATTGCTAGCTACATTAGAATGTGTATCAAATTTGTGGTAGGTCAAGTATCGTCATAGCATTTTTTTTTCAAAGCTGATAATAGCTTTATTCTAATAGAATAATAATCATTAAAATTCACAAAAGAACAATTTGGAAAACGCTAGAATGTATTAAGTTGAAACGCTAGAATGTATTAAGTTGTCGAACATATACAGGTTGTTGTGCATGCCAAATTGGGCTTATCCATTATTCAGAAAAAAAAAATGTTTTTTCTTTCATTTTATAATATATAACCCCTTCGTAGTTATCTGACCGGAATTCCCCATAGAAATATTTTCCGTAAACCCTCTAATATAATATATTTACACTAAGCATTGGCCACTTATCTTGCCATTATTTCGTAAGAAAATGTTTTTGGGCCAGAAATGTCGGTCAGATAACTGCACAGGCGCTGTATTTAAGCAAAATAATATAGACCATAATCTGGTCACCAGATGACTCGTTAAAGGGATACTAGATTGGTTTTGAAAAATAGCCCAAAAACCAGTTTTAGCCCTTCAAGAGATTTGGCCTACACAAAAGCGTGTGAAAACTGTTCTTCGGACTAGCCAAATAACGAGGTTAGTATAAGATGTGAACAAAAAATTTACTTTTGTGATTCTTGGGTGTTGCTTGCACAGAAAAAATATCAATTGTACGGTATGAGTCATATATTTAATGATCATTTTATAAGGGTTCAATAAAAATGAAAAAAAATTTCGGTTTCTTAATAAAGTTGCCCTATAACGAGTACTGTGTTAAAAGTCGCCATTTTTAAGGTACTTATTAACTCTCAGGGGGAAGGAGTTTTTGGGAACCCGTAGGGGGAAATGTGTGTAAATAAACACGCACTTAAAAATTCGCAATTATTCGCAATAATTAAAAAACTGGTAAAGCCAAATTATAGAGCTCGTTAAACTACGTCGATCTGACTATTCAGAAATTGATTTGGGCCATGGCCAACAGGCCCCCTAGAGAGCTGTTTGGAATCTCCAACCTACGCAAAAAAAACGTCAATCGAATTTTCTCGAAAAGTTGAGGGGGGGTCACCAATACCCGTTTTGGACATACGAAGCCTCCATAAGCCTTAAATCGACGAAAAAAACAAGTTGCGTGTCTATATACACGCACTTTTCCCCCGAAGTTAATTATCTTGAACCCTATTCAATTAATACAGTATCACTTATGCTATTTATGGTTCATAATCATCAATTATGACATCAGAAGCTTGCAATCTCCGTAGAATTGTTTTTTAGCAAAACTTAAACGAATTTTCTCTTAATTATGTTGTTTATGTAATCTTTGTGAATGATGTTTGTTTGCATATCATACAGTTAGCTAGTTCCATTATGTTTATGCTTTATCTCAAACAATCTCACCGTAAAATGACATTGGGTATCGGAGTTTAGGAAACTCATACCACTCGTATTTTGGAAACTTGCGATTGAAGTCCAGAAAACGATTCGAATTCTTGTAAATGAATTTGGGTTTTACAACACTGTTTATGTAAACACAACATTTGTAGTTATCCAAAAGTAGCAAGCGAAGTGTTGGGCGGTAACCCGAGTTCAATGCGTTATGCCTCACGTTAATTGACGCTCATAACATATGCAGTCAAAAAAGTAATTGATGGGTCATTGTTGCTCAAATTCTCGACAACTTCATAACTTTTATTTCGTACCACATTTGCCTGAACTCTGAAGGCGATGACTATAAGGGAGGGCACACCAGAGATGCAAACGTTCTGTTCCAAGTTTCAGATCGGAACAGAACGCTTGTTCTATTTTGTGATGGTTCTCCAACTTTCGTGTGATGGCACTAGAACGTTCTGGTCATGTGATAAGATTTTTTAAACATTTTGAACGAATTTTTGAACGTTATTTTTAAATAGAACGTAAAAACGTTCAAAATGGCCGTTCTGTTCTGTCTCGTGATGGAAAAATTGACCAGAACGTTGTTCTTGCGTTCTTTTGTTCTATTGGTGTTCTGGTCTAAAGTTCTCAAGTTCTGCAAAAAAAACAACAAGAACTTTTGCATCTATGGGACACACAAGCAGTCGATAACCGTTTTATGAATCCAAATTATTATTTCTTTACTTCTTGAAATTCTTCAGGACCCGTCATTCAGGGATTTTAATACACAGGGTGCGCCGTTATGTTTTAAAAAAATTCGAAAAATAGTGAAACATAATGGCCGAGCGGAGAAAAATGAAACATACCGTCATATACTCAACATATAACTATACAGGTAAATATTAAAGGAAAATATTTCTCAAAAAAGTGAAACATAACGAGGTGAAAGATAACGGCGTACCCCCTTGTATTCAATTGTTTTCTCATCTTTTTTTTGCGATTACGAGCGATTTATGCGCTCTTTTTTTACATTACAAAAGTATGTAGGTTGTTCCAATAAATTATGCAACAAGTGTTTATATGTCCACAATGGTGATCGTATTGTTCAATTTGGAAACATAATGTTTATTATTGGTTATATGAACGATCCCGATAGTGCTTTAATGTAACCGTCGGTGACCAGTTTCATGTTTTGACACAACACTTCAGACACATAATATATTACGTTTTGAATATCGTACTTTATTACATGATACAGAAAATGTTTTTTTGTTTATATTGCGGTTAGAGCACCCCCTGAATACCACTTTGTAGTACGGACATTTGTCAAGTGTTCATCGGACCCAAGTACAGCTTAGGGTGACTTGATTAAGTTTTTAAATATGCCACTGAAACTCCTACACATTCGTGTACAAACAAACATGCGCTCAAACGTTATACTTGTGAATATTAATCTTTGACAGAAACCCCGAGCTGGTCTCTGATAAGTGTATGTTGACGAACACTTGAAAAATGTGAATTCTACAAAGTGATATTCTCAGTGTATTTGAAAGTTCTAAATTAAAGCAACTTTTTTATAACGAACGTTTTTGTTATGAACTTTCAATTTTTTTCTAGAATTCCTGCTGTCTCAGAGACAGTTCTTGCATTTATTAATCAGTCGCAAAACTTGACGCAAATTCTTTGAAATGGCGTAATGCCGAAATATTAGAAATAAACGAAATTATGAACTTAAACGTTAACATAATATGGTTTTAAAACGGGGATGTAAAAGGCAATCACAAAATCGTAAAATCACAGTCACAATCACACAAAAATAATTTTTGCCGTTCACAGCGTGAATGTGATTGAAAGTTTGTGATTTTCGTGATTTTGTGACTTTGTGAGCGTTTTTCACGTACATCCCTGGTTTAAAATATTTCTTAGACTTTTAAAAACGAATTGTAGATTTTTAGCGTGATAAACTTAACTGGGGGATTTCTTAATTTGAATCAGTAGCTTCTACAGAGGCATAATTTCTAATTTAGAAATCCTCACACTTATTCTGGCGACACACTCCTTGAAACCTTACGCGATAGTCAAATAATTTGTTTGAAATTTTACTAGGCTGGAATTTTGCCTTTAGGTACTTTAGGGCATATCAAAATTAAGTCGACGTGTGTCTTTTAAGTACGTTAACCATTAAAATTGATGGAAGCTTTTGACGCGCAAACTAACTCTTCAATCAAGGTTTCCAAGTTTTTTGCAAAAAGTGTCGAAGGGGGGTCACTGATAATACACAGGTTAAGTACTTAACCGTCAAAAAAAATAAGCTAAAAAGTGGACGGTTAAGCCGGTTCCGGACGGTTATGTAATGGGCGGTTAAGTACTTAACCTGTGTATACAGTCTACATTACTCTAGATAAAAAGCTCCCTTCAAACCAAATTGGCTCAGATCGAGAATTAATTTCTCAAAGTACTAAAAAGTACTTTAAATATGACCCGAAGTACCTTCAAGCGAAATTTCAACCTCGCAGGGCTTCAAAAAAAAATTGACTATTGCACAAGGTTTCAAGGGAGTTGAGCCACATATACACCCCATGCGCCCTTATCGGGTACAAACTTTCAGAAAAAATTTGCTCGATAACGATAATTTTTTCCCAATACAGTGTAAGCAGCTGGAAAATTTTTGTCAAAATTTGTCAAAAGTTTCACCTGATAGCGTGTTTTACTCGATAAAGGATCACCGATGAGCAAAGGTGTGTACACCAAGGCTCGGCACGCGGCTTATATAAGCCATGGCTTACCTTGGCTTAGCTTGGCTTATGTAAGCTAAGCTAAGCAAGGCCAATGATATTTCTGGCTTACAAAAAATAAGCTAAGCCAAAATTACGTTTTGGCTAAGCTTAGTTTTGGTAAGCCAAGTAAGCTAAGCCAATTGTCGTTTCTGGCTTACATAAGCCAAGCTTATCCCAAAACTTCAAACAAATTGCTCCCGCGAACAGTTCGCGGCGAACTCTGTTTTTAATAGCCGACTCATTAACCAAAAAAGGGACAAATATAATCATCCTTAGAAGTCGGTACCTTCTGTATGGCGTGTATTTTTGTCGATGAGCAATTTAAGTGCTAAATTTTAATTTCTGGTCGATGTGAGCTATTTTATAAGCCATCTTACTTTTCTGGCTTAAATAAGCCATTTTATAAGCCATTTTTAATAAGCCAGCTTACATTTTTGGCGTATGTAAGCTAAGCTAAGCTAAGCCAATTTAAAATTCTGGCTTATGTAAGCTAAGCTAAGCCAAGTTATAATTATGGCTTATATAAGCCAAGTAAGCTAAGCCAACATACAAGCATGGCTTATGTAACATAAGCTAAGCTAAGCTAAGCCAATTTTCAAAAATGGCTTATGTAAGCTAAGCTAAGCTAAGCCAACCATTCACCTTGGNGGTGCCCCTCTTTTCTCCCCTCTTTATCAATACGCCACTATAGTGGCCACTATACAAACAGTTAATTATATCCAAAAATCTATAAGGAATATTATGTTGTATAATTTTGTCAGGTCTGAGTCTGGCACGTAGGTCTACTTTATAGCTTGTGTTTAATTAGTGAAGCTTAATTAAAAAATCAAGTTATCAAATTTTTTTCATGCTAAAAAGTACGAATATTAATAGAACCTTTTTTGTTGTTAGAACGCAAGATAAAAAAATGAATCCAATTACGCAAAAAATTGAAGTGTATAGTTATTAAAACGTGTATACTTATTTATGTAGTGGCGCATTCATGAAGAGGGGAGAAAAGAGGGGTACCCTACTTTGAAAAAAAAAGGAAAATTGCTCTTTTCTACGACCATCTAGAAATTAGGTAAAACATACGTGCTAAGCACAGCGGAAATTTATGCAATACGCTCTGTAGATAAAAAGCTCCTTTCAAACCAAATTGGCTCAGATCGAGAATTAATTTTTCAAAGTACTAAAAAGTACTTTAAATATGACCCGAAGTACCTTCAAGCGAAATTTCAACCTCGCAGGGCTTCAAATAAAAAAAATTGACTATTGCACAAGGTTTCAAGGGAGTTGAGCCACATATACACCCCATGCGCCCTTATCGGGTACAAACTTTCAGAAAAAATTTGCTCGATAACGATAATTTTTTCCCAACAGAGTATAAGCAGCTGGAACATTTTTGTCAAAATTTGTCAAAAGTTTCACCTGATAGCGGGTTTTACTCGATAAAGGATCATCGATGAGCAAAGGTGTGTACACATGTAGTGTGTATACGTGTAGTGAAAGTTTAAAGTGAACATTGAAATTTTGACCAATTTGAATCATTTGTTGTTGTGTTGGTTCGATGGAAAATGTTAAGAATTTGTAGAGTTTTCCTCGTCATCTGTTTCTTCTCTCATTAGTGGTCAGTAAACAGAATTCGAAAAATTAAACAAAATTCAAAACCTGAATCAGGAATTAAATTTTCGACTCAGGAATCTTGACAGTGATTTTCGGAAATAACGAATTGAAAGAAAATATAATGAAAACTGCAATGGAAATCTAGAAATATGATTTTGAATCTTTTGACACTTTTGATAAAAATGACAATATATTAGAAAGACAACCTATTAGACAATCTATCAGATCGTTAAATGCGATAGGTGAAAATGAATTTTTTTTGGCCTATTTGCTCATTTTATCAGTTTTCTTTTACAAAAGTAAACATGGCAACTAGTTGCATGTTTTAATTTATAAGTTAAATTGAATCGAATTTTGTAATTCACAAAAAAATAAGAAATAATTGTATTTCATTGTTGTTTCAATGATAGTGACCAATGATCATTATCCGAAGACCCGTCATCGTCTGTTCCCGTTAAATCGCCTAAGCTTTCCTCGGCGTTTTCCCAATCGCCGTCAATCATATCGGTTAATGTTTGAACACCAGACTCTGTTGTTTCAATGCCATCCTAAATATATATATTATGCAGGGCGCATAGAGTATTCAACAAATCTCGTTTGTTGTTGAGTTATCCTGGACTATTTACTCAAGAGCTCGGCATAATATATTAAAAAATGAGCTGTCCTGAACTGTACGCTCCAGCTCAAAATCAAAAATGAGCTGTGCTGAAATGGCCTGTCGAGCCGAAAAATAATTATGAGTCGAAACTGCCCAGTCAGCGTATAATGATATTTCCAATATATATTAACTTTGAATAATGCTGTAATATTGTAATATTCGATATTTTATTCTGTGCATCTACTTACCTTTGACGCCAGGATATTTGCTTGCTGAAGCATTTCGTTTACCATAATATCCTCAGCCTAAAATATTTCTATATCCCATATGCCGTGTAAATGACTTTTTTACTGCTCATACGGTCTTTATCAACTTTTTATTCTTAGCGAAAGGCCTTAATTGTTTCGGGCTTTCAATTTTGATTGACCGCGTTATAATCGCGAGCAAGAAGTACCAATTTGCTCCTTTTTTCTTTCGCTTATAATTAGGTTTATATTATAGGCTATAATTTATAGCTGTTTGAGGTCGAGCAGAAAATTATTCAAGGAGAATAAATGAATTTGAAAAATGCAAAACATGATGCGTTATAATTTATAATACGTCATTAAAAATATGAATTATTAAAACCTGAAAATCCCCTATACCTAATTAGAATTATTTTTATAGTTATCGGGCGGGTTGGCCCGCTCGTGCGGTTATCGGGCAGGTTTGTTCCCGAAGAAACGTTTCACCTATGCGGCATAGACTACGCCTTGTGCAGTTATCGCTCACCTTGCTCATTACGTAAATGTGAATAGGATTATTAATCTAAAAAACTAGACGTTTTTCAAACCACTTCTATTTCTGCTTCTTGTTGATCTTCTGCTTCTTCTTCTAAAAGATGTTTTTAGTCAAACAAGAAGACAAGTAGAAAATTCTGATCGGAAATTGTTTGTTTTTTTCCGTGATTTTAACCCAGTTAAAAAATCAACATGTTGCAACAAGATTTTTTTACAATATTTTCAATTAAAATTTCGTTTCTGTGTACATCAAAACACAAGGTATTAAATACAAAATTTAAGTTATAAAATAATATTTGGGCAAAAAAGAAAAAAAAATGCAACCTTAAAAGAGAATACACTCGAATTCCATGCACAGCCTCTGTTGGCCCGTTCATCTTTTACTTACAAAACGTGATGAATACGGTATACGGATTTCATTTGCGATATTTTTTTTTATTTTGGTCATTTTTCCAATATTTGCCAAAATTGACAAGATTTATTATATTTACCAATAATTAAACCTTTTCATATTTCTCAATTTTTAATTTCCGTCATTTTATTTTGCCTTTTTTGTGTTTTCCCAAATCAGGCTGTGCCGAAATGTTCGACGTAGGTTTAAGGTTCCTAATTTTAGTTAAATAATCATACCATCTTCGGCTTCTTCTATTGCAGCCGCTTCCATCATCATGGCCATTTCAATTTCCAATGCCTCTAATAAATAAATATTATTTTAATCAGGAAGTGTTTAACGGAACCGAAAAAAATTAGATAAAACCATTATGAAGTGAAACCATTTTTGAAATAGGTTCGTCAGTTCATGCGCTTACAATGCAAGGCTTTCACTACTCAAAAAGCGTTGCATTGAGGGCAAAGCGTTGCGTTGTTGGCACACCGTTTGGATGTGGGCGCACTGTTGCGTTATGAGTGCATCGACTGTATCTTGTTTGTTTCGGTACCGTTTTAAGGACAAGGTCTCAATCGATGCCACCGAGACACGGTACGTTTTCTGGCAAACTAAAGAGACATAACTCCGAAGAGGCATGCCTTGATACTAACTCGTAAGGAGATATTCGTGCAAACTTTCACAAACGTGTTAAACCACCATTTTAAGAAGTACCATTTTAAGAAAGTAGTTTTACAAATAAAAAATAATTTCCGTTTTTTTTTTCAAATAATTTTTTAAGAATGTTCAGTTTGACCTTATCGTTTGTTAAAAAGTCACAGTTTCGTCAAAAGGGCACCTTGATCGTCTTCGCCTTCGTCACCACCGTCATCGTCGTCGTCAGGGTCGTCAACATCTTCGACTCCATCTTGTTCTAGTTGAACATCCGGACAATCTAGTGACTCATCTTCTGTATCGCTGCCTCCTGATGACGAATCGCCGCCTTTTCGTCGTTTTTTCGACTTTGAACAGTTGTTTATTAATTAAGGACCGGTCACAGGCATTGTTTATTAACATAATTAAATATAATTATTTAATAAATGGGCCTAATGTCAAAAATTTAATAAACGCAACAATAGGCAGGAGATAGTAAACCTACTAGGTCACCTACTAGGTAAACCTACCTAAGGTCACATGTATTGATTGTCCAAAGTTTCGTAGAGTTGGGTTAATAAAAAATAGGTGTTATGTAAAGACATACTGTAGGTTTGTCAGAACAAGAACATGACACTTTTGGCAAAGGGTCGTCATTTACGAGAACGTGATAGTTTTTTGAGACAAAAAAATGCAATGAATACGCAAATGTTCCGCAATTTTGTCAGAAAACATGTATTATTTTCTTATAAAATAAATTAACTTGAATATAAAAATACGATTTTGTTCAGCTTGAAAAAAGAAATTTTAAAATTTTTGCTCCTGTTTGCCCAAGTTCAACGTGTCACGTGATAATTGGGGATAAAGGTACGGTTTTGGGCCAAACGCGGCGCAGCATATCGAGGGGTTACATATCGAGGAACGTTACAATCAAAAAACGTCGCAATCTAAGAACGTAACAGCCCAAGAACGTGTCAATAGCAGGAGAACGTGACATTTTTTGACAACTGAAAGTGTCACGTTCTCGTATCCATATGTGATCGGGCTACCATCTGTTATCGGGCTATACCCTGTGATCGGGCTACCAAACAAAATTTTCAGTGGAAGTTATTCGTGTACAGTATTGGGACCAAGTAAAGTACTCTTAAATAGTCAAATAACTGTTTCCTTTCCGTTTTCGGTGTCCAAAGGTTTGTCGAAGGCTGGATCTTGCAATAACACTGTTAACATACAAAGCATATTACCGCAGGATTGTATCGTCATACTCAAGAAAGAATCATGTCTGTATTCTGCTGGTCAATTGGTAAGCATGTCTGACCCTGAAATGATTTGCATTTTACCGTCTCATTCAGACCGTGGCCCGTATGATATACACCAGTTAGACAATTATGTGTTTAACCGATTCAAAATAATAAATGTTATACACCAGGTGCGCGGCGCACCGTGCGCCGTTTTGTTACAAAACCAAATCAAAAAAATGTAGCATTTCGGAAAATTGTAACATAACGGCGCAGTGCGTAGACGATTTGTTGGAAAACGCCAAAAAAATTATAAATTGTAACATAACGGATCCTAAGGGGATAATATTGCGCTGACCGTGTTTTTTTTGTATAAATTGTACTAATTGTAAAATAACGCAACGTAGTGATTACGTAACTCGAAAATATTGCGCAATATGTGTTTTCTGTGTTCAATTTGTAACATAACGAAAAATCGTAAGATAATGGCGTAGTGCGTTGGCAACAATGCTGGAAAAATTTTTACGAAAAATTTGTTACATAACGGGACGAACAGGAAAAAGTTTAACTTAACGGGTTGTAACACAACGTCGCACCTGGTGTATTTTCAAGACAATGCTTCATTGAGCAGCTAAAAACTAAACTTAACCGTTTGCGTGGCGTCATCAAGGCATCTGAAAATAATGCATATAAAATATTTTTGTCATCGTCATATCTGTCTTTTATATCTTGCCGCCGGTAACGATAAATACAGTTATAAATTGATAAATCACAAAAAAGACCCATTTCGTGAACACAAAGCTACTCTGATAAATACTTTCCAGCTTCTAACCCATTTGATTAGTACATTTTTTTACATCCATATTAATATTTCAAGCAAGTGGAGTTTGTTAGGACGAGTTTTAACAATTCTTTAATATTTTATTTACCAATCACAGACTTTATCGTTTATACAGCGTACATATACACGGATTTGACCGCCCTATATTTTTTTTAACTCTCAGGGGAAGGAGTTTTTGGGGAACCCGTAGGGGGGAAATGCGTGTAAATAAACACGCACTTAAAAAAAATCACAGTAATTCGCAATAATTAAAAAAACTGGTGAAATCAAGTTGTAGAGCTTGTCAAACTTCGTCAATCTGAATATTCATAAATTGATTTGAGCCACCAGGGCTCCCTAGAGCGCTAAATCTCCAACTTACGCAAAAAACACCGTCAATCGAATTTTCTCGAAAAGTTGAGGGAGGTCACCAATACCCGTTTTAACCTCCATATGCCTTAAATCAACGAAAAAACTTCCCCCTGTGAGTTAAGTGAATTGGGACTATAGCCTTTTAGACACATAACATACAGAAGTTATATTTTTGCTATTCTTATATAATACATCGGAGCCCTGTCATAACACGGGAGCGCCTCTTCTGGTATCAAGGAAGGCAAAATCGTCTGCGCATATATCCGATAACGGGTCTTTCTTCCGTTAACGGGTCTTTCTTCCGTATAACGGGTATAGTTTCAAAAAAAAAAGTTGTTCCCCGTTACCGGGCACGTTATGTAGTTGAGAAATTGTTTATCCCAGATGAAATGAGCGGTTTGTTCAAGTTCATGATTACATCATGTACCTTGAATTTGGATCTAATAAATTTCCGTTGAAAGTTGGACGTGGAGGAGCAAAGTGTTTTTGAAGGTTTCGGCCATTTTACAATAGCGCCCTCTGGTGTAAGAAATTGATTGACTAAAATCACGTTCAGAATGTTTGCCTTTTTTTGCAATGGCCAATTAAATTTTATATAAATACAGTTTAATAGATCATGCGTTCTGGTGGAAAACACTACATGAAAACAATCATGGGATGAGTAGTGTCCTACTGATATGTTTTTATCAAAATTTAAAACACTTTTTTTTCGTCAAAAATGGAGTATTTTTTGTTGAAACCGCATTGAATTGTGAAAGCTGGACGCACAATAAAAATACAGAGGGTCTCACATTAAGGGACGGTTTGCTATTTTTGACCAGAGTCAACTTTCGTCCCTTAATTTGAATTTCATCCCCTTACCTTGAACTTTTCGTAACTTTCTTCGAAAAACTTTGAATCTTTTTGGTTAAAGTGTCCCTTATTTTGAATTCTGTTCCTATATATGATACCCCCTGTATTTTATATAGAGGCTTATACAACTTTTTTACGCTATTTTTCTGCATTTAAAACTGTTGAATTAGCATTCATAAGACTTTTGGTTATATTCTAAGCAGCTCCATGAAAATAAAAGTGCCTGGGGCACTTTACGATTATACACTTGACTTCGAGTTAGATCGTTCAAATTAAATTAGAGCGTGAGAGCGCTTCGTTCAACCAACACTTTCGACGACAAGTGTTGAACCGTTCGAAAACGAAGTGGTATTATTTGAACGATTATTTCACTTTGAAACGGGCAATTACCGTGACAACGAAATATCACAAAATTGTATGGAATTAGCGACGAAGGGATTGTTTTTATTCGAAGTTCTGAATATTAAACCTGCATTTTTTTGTATTATCTTCTAAGGGCTAAACTTAGAAATTTTTAACGTGGGTATTAGAAGCGAACCCAGGTTAACTATAGCCATGAATCATGGCCCATGATTTAAATCATTGGATAAATTTTGAAATAGGATTATTCCATGAGCACATCTTATTAAGTTAACTTATTAAGTTAACTCCGAAGGGTAACATTATGACGATTGTCCCAACGCGGCCTGATCGCCTCATATGTCATAAAAACGGGCTCAAATCAAAAATCGTTGATAGACGGGTCAAACCAAATTCTATGGAGAAAATTTTGGAACGAAAATCGTGAATTTTTTTTTCTCAATTTTTTTCAAAACTCTTCCTGAGATGACTTTGGAGACATATGACTAATTTTTTATTGGTCTTGTTGGATTCAACATGTTTGATTACCCCATAAAACACTATTTTGCGAAGAACTTTTTACTTTAAAAATAGTCATGGCGGGGTTTTGTGACGTCACAATGTGACCCCTACGGGTTATGAGAACACCTAATACCATTGAGGGTTAAATACAAACGTCTCTGTACTTCTGGTCGTTTTCGAATTATCTGTCCAGAGACGTTTAATGAAATAAAATAATACTTAAAATAATATTCGGAGCTAAGCGAGTTTCAACCCCGCCCAAAAAACGATCTAAGTTTAATCAATTCAATATATTATTTTAGATTTGAATGTACGCGAAAGATAATTAGGTTTATTTTTTCAAGGAACAAGTTCAAGATTTTTATAATAACCAAAACGAATTTTTTTTTATCAAAAGAGTACTCAATTTATTATTCACTGCACAGTGCTACTAATTTTTCTATTTGACACTACACAAATAATACAAAATGATATACGTGGCAAAAATAGGTACCGTGTTTTCCATTGATAATGGTTCCCAAGGATTTTTTTGTTTAATGTTGAAAACCAAATGAAAAAAAAAACGCGCTACCAAAAATGCATTGCCAATTATTATAATAATTACAATTAGTCAATAATCATAAAGTTTTGCTTGGTATGTTGACAGAATGGATGATAGTGTACACTTAACGTATCAGTTTTTGTTAACATAACATAATTCGTACAGTATACTTGTAGATAATGTTCGAGCGCCCCAACGTCACAAAAATTGGAAGTTGACAATCTGTTAACATAAATGTATTTTACCATACATGTATCTTAACATGTATTTCTGTTTTGAAATTCGTTTTCCGTATCTAAGTTTGTTTTAATTTCAAAGCTACTGTTCTGGACCCTGGAACGTGACACACGACAAACACACGTGAAAGTGTCACGTTCTCGTGTCCACAATTGTATTGGAAAATCCTCGTGACAGAAATTTCAACTTACAAAGAAACCATCATCTCGTTTAGAAAAGGTCTATAACATTATGTTTTACAAATTTTTGATATTTTGAGGCGCTTGATTTTTTTAAGAAAGCATACTTTTTCTAAGACTAAAATGGCGTCCGGATTTTTTCGGTAATTCCCAATTGAAAACGTTTTCGAAAGATGGTACAATGCTTAAGCAACTTTTAATGGGCAAAATGTCCGTATACACCACCCTAGCCCTACTCTGGTCAAAATTTTATGATTACTGGACAGCGGTTTAAAATCGCTACAAAAAATAGTTTCAATTTAAAATGAACATAAACAACATAAAAACGGTTTAACGCTTATTGAGTTTGCCAACGCGTTTGTTATGAAGTTTGGAGTTATGGTCGGTGAGTGTGTTAACGCGGAAACGAAGCAAGTTGACGTCATACTTCTGATCCTGTGTGCTGGTTTCGTAATCGTATCTAGAACATTTTCCGCTCAGTTTTGAAAACAAACAAGGTGAAACCTCAAGAGGCCTTAGATGAACTTATCGGATATACAAACATTATAATTTATTTTTAGATTTAGCAATTCGAACACCTCGGGCACCCTAATCATGCCATTAATTCGATATCTCTAACAATATTATCACCCTAACAATATTATGATCCTGAGATGTTCAAATATTTAATAACTTATATTAATAAGTTAAAGCGTTTTTCAAAACGTCCAGCGATTTTCTTATCAAACATCCTTACTCATCAATTTAAAAATTCAATTACACCACCTACCTGTTTAAAGTAACAATTTTCTCTTAAAGTAACCGTTTTTTTTTTTTGCTTATTTTCGTGTTACTTTAAGCAGGTAGGTGGTGTATCTAAACGCTTTTTGAGCTGTTACGATAACTGGTTAGGCAGTTGAATTTATTTGAGAAAAACAAAAAAATTTAAAATATTAATGGATAAAACATAACTTACTTTTGTTTCTCCAAGGTTGTAAGGTGATCCCAAAGTTCCTTTGCTTTTATTTTTAACTTGTCTACATCCAAGTGGTCAATATTGAGTGGTTTACGTCGTTCTGCTAGCAACTTCTTCTTTTTGTCTCGCTCAGTACCGCGTCCCTTCTTTCTCTCTGTAAATATTTAAATCGTTAAAAAGCGGTTTAAGAACTCATAAAAGCAAATTGGTCTTTTTTATTTGTCTCCCTTGGTAGTCTTTTAACCATATGGAACGGAGCCGTAGATGTTAAGACGTAAGACCTGCGACTCGGTCTCATGTGGCTCTCTTGGGGACGAAGGAGTTAAATGAGTCTCTTAATTCTTACCTGTACGCTGACCACCGAAGTTGGCATTGAGGGCAGCCATAGCTGCTTTTTTCTTCTCTGCTTCCTCCGCAAGTTTTCTCTCCAAATCTGCTTCTCGTCGCTCCTTTTCGAGTTTCTCACGTTCCAAACGTTCCTTTTCACGCTGAAGTAAAATTTATATTTCTGTTATGGATAAAATTTGTTCATAATGTATTATTTTTGAGAAGACAAAACCGACCCTTATTTGGCGATCCCCCTGTGAGCACTTGATTAATTTTATTAAACGTTTCATCCTTAATGATTTTTTTTTTCTAAAACTATTAGTGACCAATAATTGGAGCATATTGCACAATTTCAAATTGTCAATTTGTCTATTTCACTCCCGGTCCATCCAAAAATGGTGAAATAAGGTGAAATATCAAAATAAGTGTCTTAAATAGCAAGGCTCGGCATAATATGTCTCTTTTTTTTGGCTCGGCTCGACTTTTGAGACCTCAAATTTTTCGCCCTCGTTGAGCCGAGCCAAAACGAGCCAGTTGTGCCGAGCCTTGCTACAAAGAACAAATTGTATAGATGATCAGAGCGTAGGCGTCGGTACTAGCAAATATTTTTGAAAGAAATTTAGCCGATCGAGTGCACAGGTATCGTGCCATGTAAAAATATTTGTGTGAACAATTGTGTCTTATATTCTTGATTCATTTGTAATAAATAGGTTTCATTTGATTTGATCACAGATATTTCGACATTTAATTCGTCAGTGTGTTCTAAACTTTGTATGAAGATACATAATGAGATATTTTTGTAACATACCTCACTTTGTTAAAAACACTAAGGGGTTATAATAATAATAATACTTATAATAATAACACTACACCACCTGTGCCGTTATAGGGTCAACATTTTGACTTAAAATTTTCCAGCCACCCCACCTACTCACTGCGCCGTTATCGGGTCACCCTTTATCGGCTCAAATTCGCCATTAAAATATGTATGAATCCTTTTTCTGTATTTGTTTTAACCTAATGTTTGAATCTGTTGACGTCTCGATCTTTTCTCTATTTTTTAAAATATTTTAAAGGCAAGTTTTTACATCACTTTTCAAATGAAAAAATCAACTAGGAGTGCATAAATGCAAAATAGAGACAAAGATATATCATGTACACCGCCTGTCTACGGAAGTAAACCCTAAACTTAACAATTTGCCCGGAACTTAACAGTCATCTCGCGTCAATTTTTCCGCCTACGCACTGCGACCTAAACTTAAAAATATTCCCGGAACTTAACAATATTTATCCACAATATTTATAATCTCGATTTTTTTTCTCAATTGACAGATGTCTTTTTGTGTCATTTTTTCATTTTTCTCTTTCATGATGGATGATGGTATCATTCATAGCAGAAATAGTGCAAATTATGTTAAGTTCCGTAGACAGGTGGTGCACCATGGTGTATGAGACATTCTAGAAAGTCACGGCTCGTGCCGTTATCGGGTCAAATTTTCGGTTAAAATTTTCCAGAGAATCAGCCTACGCCCTGCGCCGTTATCGGGTCAAAATTCTTCCTCAAATGTTGACCCGATAACGGCGCAGGTGGTGTTTATTAACTTTGACGACCTAGGGGCCTATTTCATATTTTTGTACACGATGCGCAGTTAACTGCCACCCTTCGCGGCGTCTCAACTGGCGGTTTACTGCAATAGTGGCGGTTAACTGCGCAGTGCGTAGGCGATTTACTTGAAAAAAGTGGCAGTTAACTGCAAATAAGAGTGATAGTGTCAAAGTGGCGGTTAACGGCAAATAACGTTTTTGACCAATGAGAATTCCACACTTTGGGAAAACCCTCAAAAATGATGACTCATAAATTTAAATTGAAAAATTACCATATGAAAAATTTTAAATTAGAATATTTGAATAAAATAAATTGTATTAGAAGTTTTAAATTAATTTAAGGTTTTATACTAAAGTTTTTAATTGAAACATTATCGAAAATTTTAAATATGTTCGTGAGGCTTGGAAATTAACAATTGAAAAAAAAACATAATTTGATTTCATAAGAACCTCAGTAAAGCGTTTTTTATAAACAAAGAGTATGTACGGAATAAAAACATTTTTTGTTATTGAACTATCCTAACAAAGTAAGTTGACGAAAAATTTTGGACAAAAACAGGCATTTATCATTGAAAAAAATTAGTTAAATTAATCACTCAGGTTCAATATTTCACCAAAATTTCACAAAATTTATGGGAAATTCCCATAAATGTGAAAATTCGAAATGGCGGTTAACTGCAATTCCCATAAATGTGAAAATTCGAAGTGGCGGTTAACTGCGCATCGTGTGTATTAGATTTTAACAGTTCTAGAATTATTAACTTGTGGAATAATAATTTGTTTTTTAACCCCTTTGTATTGTTTTTTATAAAGTGAGGTATGTTATAGAATGCCCACAAACTTCGGGTTTAGGAGTACCAGAAACGATATCAAAAATCGGAAAAGTGCATTTTGTAGCTTTTGGGAAAATAATTTTTGAAAAAAAATTTTGAAAAATTTTCCGAAATTTTTGCGTAGGTTGAAAAACTTCGAAAAAAATTTTTGTTCGATTTCACTGAATGTAGTCTCAAATAAAAGCTCTTGTTCCACTGATTCCGAATATATATACTTTAGGTATCTTAAATTGGAGCGTTCTGTATTTTTTTTATCCCTGAAAATTTTTTGTTCAGCGGGTCAAACTGTATCACCTAGTAAACTCACTTTTTTCATTTGGCGACATTTGTTTTTAACTGAAAAAGTTTGTGGGCAGCCTAGTATGTTACAAAAATATATAATTATGTATCTTTATACGAAGTTTAGAACACACTGACGATGACGAATTAAATGTCAAAATATCTGTGATCAAATCAAATATAACCTATTTAATAGTGTTTTAGTTTTTTTATTTAATAAAAATTAATATACGTTTTAATATACATACTTTTTGTCGTTCTTCTTTTTGTTTTTCCCGGACTTCTTTCCGGTTTTCAATTCGTTGCTCGAGCGCGGTGAGTTCCTGTTCATCCTGTTTACGTTGTTCAAAGTGCGTTTCGATCATCTTTTTCAACTCGAGGAGATCCTTCTCGAGGCGCTTTTTTACGAAATCGGTATCCATGGTCAGATGATCTCAGATCAGTCTAGAACATCTCTTTATATGGCAGCACGACTATGGAGATACTTTGGTGGAGATCAAAGCTATATTAATAATAAACGAGTGAAAACACTTCTAAATAACGTTTTAACCCATCCATGCATAGGATCGAAGAGTAGTGGCGTCACACCCTGAGACAAATTTCGGAACGCGCGCACAAAAAAAAATATTGTGAGCGAACCAATCGGAATTTTAATATTATTAAAAAAAAGTTAGTAAGGTCAGTTTACTGTCCTAATTTAAATAGCTTGAAAGGTATTTTACGACAAGAAAAAGTATGTTTTTTATTCAATTTAAAGAGCGAAAAAAAAAAAAATTTTTTGTCTTTTTCTTCTCAGTTTAGTTAATCTGAGAGAACGGCTGTATAGTTTTTCTTGTTTGTTTTTTTTATCAATCAAAGAAAAAAAAACTCTACATGACTTCAATAAAAAGTGTTTATTTTTTCATCCGGTCAGAACCACACATGCTGATTTAGCAGCGCACCGCGGTGTGAGTGAACCCCTCCCAGGTGAACCATCTGTAGTATGCCCGAGAATCAAATAATTGACTGATTCGCAGATGGTTTGAAAATTCCACATGTTTTTATGCCCACTAGGATGACCAAAAATATGTATATTTAAATACACGGTCATCTTATTTGGTGATATTAAAATCGTTCTAACAGACATTTTAAACTTTTTTTTTCACTAAAAATTAGAGAAAAAATACGAAAAAACGAATCGAAATTATAGAGTCCTTTTTGTAGGTCACTTTCACAGAGAAAAACGACTATTTGCAAGATGAAACAAAAAAAAAATTTATAAAAAAAAACTGTGATTGACCCGTGCGTTATTTCGGATATTGCAAGAAAATATTTTTTTTTGATATACATACGAGCAGAAAGACCATGAAAAAATATTCAATTGGTATAAATTTCAAAAAAATTGAGCATGTCATTATTTTTTTACAACGTTCGAAAGAGGCAAAGTGTCACAGCCTGTGACGCTATGTATGGATGGGTTAACCTAAGAAACTAAGCACCCGATTTTAATGGCATGGTTTCAGCCAATTTCCAGCAGTGTTGGAAGCGCTCAGCGTTGGGATGGGTTGACCAACGCCTAGTTAACGCGTTGGTAACGCTTTGGGAAAAAGTTCAAGCGTTGGCTAAGGCTTAACGTAATTTAAAATTTGTATATATGCTGTGTAAAAGCAAGACGCTACTTCGACATGTTCTTTTTCTTGTTTAAAATAGTTTTCCACTTATCCGCAAAGAATCAGTGTTGGAATTGTTGGGCGTTCGGGTGTGTTGGCCAACAAGCAACGCCCAATCAACGCGTTGATAAGGTTGGGCCTCGGGAAAATCCGAGCGTTTGGGAAATTTTGAGCGTTAGCAAACTTTTTCAACACTGGTTTCCAAATTATGTCGCTGAATAGTAAAAGTGCTCATAAATGACCTATCACAAGTTTATTGTTTCTCCTACAATTGATGGATATTAATTATTAACATACATTTCCCAAATTTTATCAAATCATTTAAAAAATCACACCGTAATATAAGGTAAACACATGTTGGAAAACCGAAAGAGTGAGTTAATTTTTAACCCCGAAATTAAAACAAAATCGCTTACAACAAGGTCTATTTTATTTAATACGGAAGTGAGCACTTACCCAACCACACAGGTTACGCACTTCCATCACTTCTATTTGTTAACACAAATTTCTAGAATATGGAGTTTGTGATGTTTGGTATTTAGTATTCCTTGTCGCCAGTATCCGTATTAACCCAGGGTAGACTTCTCGTAGATTTCTCACCATGATAAAAATTTTCGATAAAAACTGTTTTGGCAAAATTGTAGAGCTCGAAAAGTTAGTAAACAAATGTGGAAAAATGAAGTTCCGAAAATGTCCGTAGTGAGTTCTAGAATTTTTTGGTGCCAAAAAGTCTTGTTGAGGGCTTAAACGGAAGAGGAATCGGGGCTCTAATGAGAAAAAAGTAAAAATGGTTTCAAACGCTAATCCGGTGTAGAATCACACGTTGCGTGTCGTTAATTTTTAACGATTAATTTTTTAATCATATGGTTATCAGGCCAAGTCATTTTTTGGCTTAGACCTTATATCCAGACCCCCTATATTTGTTTTCATTCGACTCCCAAATCGTCCTCCGTTTTAGCACTTTTGGCCCTTCCGTAAATTGTAGAACTCGCTACAGACTTTTCAGGAACTTCATTGTCCCACATTTTAGCGCTAATAAAAAAAAACGTCATTTTGAGGAGCCGATTATCTCATTTTTCCAACATTTTTCGAAAAATCAAGAAAACCCACGACACGCAGCGTGTGATTCTATACCGGATCAGCGTTTGAAACAATGTTTATTTTTTCTCATTCGAGCTCCGTTTTAGCCCTTAAAAGGTCTTTTCGGCACCTTCAAAAAATTCTGACTACGGACATTTCCGGAACTTCATTTTTCCACATTTTCCTACTAACTTTTTGAGCTCTACAATTTGGCCAAAACAGTTTTTTATCAAAAATTTTCCCCATCGTGAGAAGTCCACGAGCCGCCCTAACAATAGCGACAGCCGAAAATTTGGTACAATGAATAAAATGATTTATATATAAATGCATAAATGTATATACAAGATTAATGAAAAACATTTGCTACAGGCAAATTAATTTGCAATATTATTACGAATTCCAGATAATGTTCAGTTTCACCTAGGGTTGCCAAGCGAAAATTCAAAAATTGTCGCAGGCAGCTGGAATTTCGCATGCAGGTGTAATTTTTGTGCACTTAGATGATGTTGTGAAAAAATATTATGAATCGGTTTGGTATCGTAATTTTAACGTAAAATGTGATTTGTGAATTCTGGAAGATCAGTGTAAAAGTTGTCATATTACAAAATTTTTGATTAAAAAAATTCTCGGTGATTATGTTTACCCTAGAGCTGAACTTTCAAAACAAAAAACTCCTCATGGTACTCGAAAAACCGACTAAAAACCGATATCTTTCGGACAAAATGTACCATGAGTCCAAATTTCAGCTCTTTAGCTTGTTGTCAGATCTTAAAAATACCATTTTTAACTTTGCTTGTCAATCCTAGTTTAACCCTAAATTTACGCTACTATTGAACTGTTTTTATTCTGGTATTTGTTCATCCAAAATCTTATGAGTTGACTGATAGGAAACCAGTAAGTACAATACTCATATGGTCCATATGATATGGAGAATCAATGAGAGGTTACGGGGATTCGTTATCAACTTATTAATACAATGTTTAGTTTGAATAAAGTCGAAGCTAATAAAAGATACAAGTATAAAGATAAGTCAAATAGACCAGAAAGTGGTTAAATTATGTGCATAAACGTTACTGTGATTACCGTACCTTAAACGCTCCTCAGGTTTTTCAACCGAAATAATGAATTATTATAAATAAAAAAACATAAATGTGAAAAGAGAACAAAACTAAAAATACTTATCGACCATTAAGTTCTCATTCTGACACAGGTCGAAAACTTGCCGCGGTTTCTTGTTATACTTTGTTGACAACCATTTGTCAATATGTACAGTTTTCTCTCTG
>SCLG01000050.1:1138422-1192348 GCA_004367875.1 Oikopleura albicans
CTTATCCACCATTAAGTTCTCATTCTGACACAGGTCGAAAACTTGCCGCGGTTTCTTGTTATACTTTGTTGACAACCATTTGTCAATATGTACAGTTTTCTCTCTGCTTTAACGGAAACTTGTTCATTTATAATATCTATATCATACGCAGTCAACATTGACATCAAAATCAAAAAAAAAAGATAAGAAAAATCAGTGCGGTATGAGCCGTTAGCTGGTATAAGACTCTAGAGGTAACACTGTCCTTGACAAGTCAATCAATTCGCACTCAACCAGAGATTATCGACATAGTCGCACTCGCCCTGTGCAAGTCAATATTTTTTTTCTACAGGGGGTCGGCAAATAGGAGTCGCTATCACATTTTCAAAAACCGACTCTTATTGGTGGAACCGAGAACTGGGTAATTTAAGTTCACAGTGGTCATGAACACTCATACTATATGAGTCATACGGTATGTCACATACCGTATGTGTCAAAGCGTTGTAATATATGCGTTGGGGCGTACAGGGCATTAAGTTGGGGACCAGAACCCAACGATAACTTTCAATTTTGTCTCAAGGCTAACCCGAACCGTTAAATGCCTCGACCTAACTTTACGTAAAATTGCCATGGACTTTGTCCATAGACCGGTTACACACTGTTTTCAGATTCGCTTTGCGGGCCTGCTCTACCAAGCGCTTATAAACGCGTTTTCAATTCGTTTTTATAATTCAGTACTTATCATTAGAAAAATAAATGTTGAATTAAACTTTAAAATAAAAAAGAAGTTTTTGGAAGGTTGACAAGGTGCTTAAAATCATTATGCATAATTGCCCTTTATCAATAAAGTTCTAATAATATTTGTCTTTTCGCTCTGTAATGAGTAACTTTAGGTGTATTCTTATGACATAAAATTGTTTTACTGTTTAGATTCCTGTACAGATTGTTTTTGAAAAGTTAGCAAGTTAGTAAAAAAGGTATTACAAAATTGATACTTAAGTCTTAAAATATCGAAAATAGGTGTATATGTTAGGCGTGATTAAGTTGAATTTCTGCCATCAAGAAATAACGTCATGCCACGGACTACGTTTCAACACTTTTATGTTAACCTTAGCTAGATTTGGACAAAAACACTCAACAGAGGCCTTTTGGGTCAACTATCAATATACGTATTGTCCGACGCATCGTTCAACACTTTGCCGGTATGCCCGGTTAAGTGTTTGTATCAGTGAGAAAAATACAAGATTGAAGACTTTTCCAAACATACATAAAACACCGAGCTATCCTAAAAACAGCGCATAACTACGCTCGGCAACAATGTTTATATATACAGTATGGAAGACCTATAGCCATACCGGAATCCAGAATTAAATCGAGAATTAATGTAGTACTTGTGCCGTATCTCTCGAAAACCAACAAAATCCCATTATCGTGTCTGACACCTGCGCCGTTATCGGGTCAACATTTTTAGGAAGAATTTTGACCCGATAACTGGTTTTGACCCGATAACGGCGCAGGGCGTAGGCGGAAAGTCTGGAAAATTTTTATCAAAAATGTTTACCCGATAACGGCACGAGCGGGAATTTCGGGGCCAGGTTTTCATCCAAAAAAGATTAAAAACTCATAGTTTTAAAGATTGTTTTCCCAAAACATGGTTCTCAAAAAACCTACTTGACCTTAGTGCAACAAAAAACAAAATCACTTGACCTTATAACGGTCGAAATGGTTGGTCTTATAAGCAACCCCTGTATGTTTCTATTTTATATTTCTACACCCAAACTTGAATTGTTATAAAAAAATTCGCCCTTGGTTTATTTAATAAAAAAAAATTTGTACTATCAGAATTTAATTAAACAATTGAACTATTGAACTAAAAAAGTATACTAAAGTATACGAAGATGCACCAATAACGACAAAAGTTAATCAAGTTAATCAAAATAAAAGTCGTTTATATTAAAAAAAAATGGTCATTATTTCGGAAAAAACATGCCTTAAAAATATTCTGAAACATAGAGAAAAGATCGAGACGTCTACAAATTAAAACACTAAGTAAAAATCAGAAATAGGATTCAAACGTATTTTAATCACCATTTTTGACCCGATAACGGCGCAGTGCTTAGGTGGGGTAGATGGAAAATTTTTAATCGAAATTTTGACCCGATAACGGGTTTTGACCCGATAAAGGGTGACCCGATAACGGCGCAGGTGGTGTATATAAAAGTGGCTTATTCCTTTTATAGCACTACACCACCTGTGCAGTTATGTTTCCGGCAGTTATGATTCCGCTCGGCCCCGTCGGTACAGTTATGTTTCTGCTTTTTCGAGAAAATTTTTCCAATTAATCCGCCTACTGAGCAGTTATGTTTCCGCCCGAAATGTTTTTTGCCATTAATATTTTTTTTTTCATTAAAATTTCTCAGTAGTTTTCTTTTCATTTCTTGTTGAAGTGATAAAAACGCAATAGTTGTAATTTGTGTTACAGGGGGGCCTCAAAGTAAGGGCCACCTTTTTCGATTTTAAAAAAGTGCGAAAAGATGGCCCTTACTTTGGGGTGGCCCTTACTTTGGGGTGGCCTTTACTTTGAGAAAACCGATTTTTGTCTGGTAGTCCGATATCCTAAAATACCGTTAATTTTATATGTTTACAAATAACGAAATTCAATTAGATTTTTTCTTATTTCTTTTAAAACTTTTAATAATAACCTTTAAAACTTTTAATAATAACGTTTAAAACTTTTAATAATAACTTTTAAAACTTTTAATAATAACCTTTAATAACCTTAATAAGAATCTGGGAAATTTTATTACGACAATTTATTTTGAAACAATTACGCTTTAAAAATACCCTAGCGTTCGAAGCCTTGGGCATGTCGTCACATAGTGCAATAATGAGCTTTTTATCGCCACCGATAAATGATATGATTTTTTTTTTGACATTTCATCTCTTATTTCTCTTTTTAGAGGCTCAGACCCGCATTTTTGCGGTTAGAAATTTGGACCATTCAAGAACGATCTCCGTAAGTGCAGTTATGTTTCCGCACTTACAAATTTCAGACAAAACGCCTACACACTTTGCGCTTATGTTCTCGACGGTGAAGTTATGTTTCCGCTTTTTGAAAATATGGTGAAAACATAACTGCACAGGTGGTGTATCAAACTTATTTAATAACACGCTGATTCTAGATATTTTATATTTTGTTTATTTCTATTCAAAAGTTTATCTTTTTTCTATCGTTTATTTTTCAATTTACATGTTTTTTCATCAATTAAAAAGAAGTAGTAACTTTTTGGACATTTTAATAATTTTGAAATTTTTCTTAAATGACCAGAGATATACCGTATGGGGACTCTCTGGCTCGGAGCCTTTGATCAATTTAGCGTTACAAATCATAGGAAAATTGCTCAAAGGCTCAGAGCCAGAGAGTCCCCATACGGTAATTACGTATTCTCCAATTGAGAAACTGCGGAAACTTCGCTGGTCACAAGAAAAAAAAATGCATTTTTGTGTTGTGCAACTGTGCCCAGGACTGTACGCGATGCCCAGGGAGACTTGTGAGAGAACATTTGAAGCCCAATATGGCTATAGCCTATAGCCTATAGCCTATAGCCTATAGCCTATAGCCTATAGCCTATAGCCTATAGCCTATAGCCTATAGGTCTTACATACTGTATACATACGTAAAGTAAGTACGAGTAACTGTGATAAAGGACGCGAATTAATGCTATTACAGCATTATCAAGGCTTTGAGTAACATATCGCAACTGAACAACAATACAAAAAAAAATAATTTGAACATTTAACTAAGGTAAATCTAGAATATTTAAATAAAACATTTGAATATTTAAATTCTCTAGAATACGTTAGTTCATACTAAAGTTATTTTTCTATTATTGATCAGTTACGATAGGTTACTCAAAACCTTTACAATGCTGTCATGACGAAAACTCGGTGAAAAAGAATAAACTATTATCAAACAATCTTGAATGTCCCACAATAAAACGAGAAACTTTCTGCTTTTTGTTTGAATATGGACGTAGGGCGCCACCGGATGTTCATGTTAAGCGTACGACAATATTTTGGTTTCGACAGCCTTTTCTGACCAAGGGTTAATTGAACATACTTATGATATTGCCGCTGGTTGAATATTGGTTGAGCGTGCAAAGACACTTGAGTGTTTCTAACGTAATACATTAAAGCCCGGGGCATGTAACTAGTTGGTGCTCGACGCACTTTTTTGTCACGTTACCGTTATCGTATGTATTAGAAATCTGGCCAAAATCACCCATTGCTGAATCTCACAAACAATGTCATAATGTTGAATTTTTTGAAGTTAAAATCTGATACTTAATGCGTAATTATTTTATTGATATGCAGATTTTTTTGTTCTGTACACCAGATGATATATGTCTACTAAATTGGTTTTGAAAAATAGCTCTATAACGAGTTTTAGTCCTATAACAGATTTGGCCTACGCAAAAGCGTGGGCTAAACTGGGAGAAACTGTTATTCGGACTAGCCCTATAACGAGGTTATTGTAAAATGTGAACCAAAAATTACTTTTGTGATCCTTGGGTGCTGCTTGTAAAAATGAGTCATACATATCATGATCATTTTATTAATATTCGATAAAAATTGAAAAAATAGCCCTATAACGTTATTTCGGTTTCCTAAAAAGTTATAAATTTATGCGAAATTTATAAATTATTTATAAGCAAGAAAAAGTACAAGCGAAAAAAAAACTCCTACGCATAAACTCTTATGCATAATACCAAAAACATTAACTCTTTCAAGGTTGGTTAAGTTTTATTAGGGCTGTTATTTTTGGTTTTTGAATGATACTATTTCATAGATTACTTTCCAGGTGCCCAAGAATGAATGAGATTTATTGATAAATTAATGATACATGATTTTCTCACCAATAAAAAAAACTATAAAGTATTGTCACCTTTTCAGAAAAAGTAAATTATCTCTTATACAGCATTACTAGACTGTCTACTTATTTTTACTGAGAACAGTGCCTGGCATAAATTCTGTTATTTACAACTTCTGGTTATTATACTAAAACGATTTAAAATAAATTTCATTTTTATACACATTTTTTATACTTATTGTCCATACGTTGGACCATAACTGTATCAAGTATAAATACATTGCTTAGATTCAAATTAAAGACCGCATTTTGTTGAAACCGAAGAAAAAATCGCATTATGGACAAAGTTCCAACTAAAGGAAAAAAGTGGACTTCACCCTGAGACCGCGCAGTGTTCCTGCATTTGGGAACATTGGACTTTTTTAGTAAATAGATCGGATATGAGATAAGATATAAATTATAGTATTCAATTGATACCATATCATGATGTCATATTTAATATAATATGAAAAAGCATTCTAGTGCGCGTTACCAGATGTGGCCCACATCATGTGGGAACACTGCGCGGTCTCCAAAAACCACTGACCGGACCGGAATTTATGAGGCTGTTCTATAACTATTCAGAGGTCAATTATTGGTTGTCAAAACGGGTAAAAATAATTAACTACAGCGGATATGAACTTTTCACATGGTAATCGTTGATTGTAAATTATTTATATTATGTACATCTGTCAAAACTGTACCCTAAAATACCTGTCTCTTCTCTTTTTTTCACGACACCGTCTTTTTTACACTTTAAACACCCTAGTACGCTTCTAATATATGCAACAGTATTTGTTTTTTTGTCTAGGTCGGCCGATTTTTGCAGTGCAAATTTTAAGTGTGTGAAAACCTCTAATAATATCAAAAACAATAAGATTTGATGTATGATTCAACTAGACCACACTGTTCGCTGACCAATAAATTCAAATAAAGTATCGCGACTTGTTACTAATGCTAATAAAATAACGGCAGAAAGTGAGAAAACATATAGAATAGGGCAGGAAACCCGCATTCAAAAATAAATTCCATTTAGCTGTGTGCCCTCAGTTCGGACTAAATTCAAAACGAAGAAAAATAAGAAAAATTAAATTAAAGAAAATTTTTTTTTTTTTATAAAAAAAATTCTATTTTCCCACTTTGACCCCTCCGAGTTAAACTACGGAATTTTTCGTATTAAATTTCTTGCATAGACTGCGAGTTATTCACTGTGGCGCTACGGCGTTATGGTTGAAAAGTGAATTCTATTGGCTCAAATTGTTTTCAACCGCTTTTCTATTGGCTAGCGCCGTTTAGCCACGCACATGACCGCGTAGCTTGGAATGCTGAACCCAATGTGCAAACGTTCAAAGTGATGTGAAAAACCTCAATTTTGATCGTGGANATTGTAAATTATTTATATTATGTAAATCTGTCAAAACTCTACCCTAAAATACCTGTCTCTTCTCTTTTTTTTTCACGACACCGTCTTTTTTACATTGTGAACACCCTAGTACGTATCTAATATATGCCACAGTATAAGAAATTTGTTTTTTTTGTCTAGGTCGGCCGATTTTCGCAGTGCAAATTTTAAGTGTGTGAAAACCTCTAATAATATCAAAAACAATAAGATTTGATGTATGATTCAACAAGGCCACACTGTTGGTTGACACATAAATTCAGGCGTATAAAGTATCGCGACTTGTTACTAATGCTAATAAAATAACGCCAGAAAGTGAGAAAACTTATAGAATAGAGTAGGAAATCCGCATTCAAAAATAGATTCCATTTAGCTGTGTGCCTTCAGTTCGGACTAAATTCAAAACGAAGAAAAATAAGAAAAAATAAATTACAGAAAATATATTTTCTTTATAAAAAATTCTATTGTTCCTATTTTGATGCCTCCGAGTTGAACTACGGAATTTTTTATATTGAATTTCTTGCATAGGCTGCGAGTTTTTCACTGTGGCGCTATGGCGTTATGGTTGAAAAGTGAATTCTATTGGCTCAAATTGTTTTCCACCGCTTTTCTATTGGCTAGCGCCCTTTAGCCACGCAAAGGACTCACCGCGTAGCTTGGAATTCTGAACCCAATGTGCAGACGTTCAAAGTGATGAGAAGAACCTCAATTTTCATCGTGGAGACCGTAGGTCCTTCATTTTAAAATGATATTTTTTCAGTCTAGTCGAATTTTCAAGATTCAAAAAATTAAGCCCATTTTGAGAAATTTCGTATCAATCTCCTCATGAAAATTTACCAAAAAACGCGATTTCAATCAATCAGAGTTTCCGTACGGCGTGGAACGTTTTAGTTATAATTGATGTTTTCTGACATTTTGAAAAATTTTGAGTAAAATCGGCTTGTGCCAACGGAAGTTGTTTCGTTCAAAATATTGTACGCGAACAGCCTAGAAATAAGTCGAAGCGCATTCGTCTAGTGCCAAAATCCAGGGGTTGTTCGTGGCAATGATTCAACAGAGATTTAAGAATAAATTATACGTTTATTATTGTCTCTAAGGTACAGTCAGTGGTTTCTTATGATGATACTTTAGTTTTTCGATTACGTGTGTCAAAGCTCAAATATTACCGCTCATTTATGTTTTTCGTAAATTTTGAGATAATAATTATAGGATAATTATAGGATCTATCCAATAGGAAAAGACCCGCGGTAGGAATTTTCAATATTTCAATTCTGTCATAGTTTTTGAAGCTCCTGAAAGTCAACGATTTTGCTATTTTTTGTGATTTTTCAGTTTTTTTGAATATGCACCATTTATTCACAAACCGAACAAAAAAGTTTCAAAACTGTAACATTACCGGTTTAGTGTCATAAATAGGCATAATGGTATTCTGAAATATTAAACTGTATCACAATGCAATAGTGCCGAATTGGTAAATAAACAACTCTCTAGAATAGATTAGCTTTGTTATTCTTGTTGCAAATCCGCAACCAACCTCATTCACCAATTTTCATTCGGTGCGAGCACAAGCAAGTTTACAAAAACCAATTCGGCAATATTGGTAAACGGGAAAAATATTCTTATAATTATAAATAAGGAAAAAATAAGGGGGGATAGAACTTGGCTGAAATCAGATATTATCTGATAGGAAAAAAGCTAAGAGCAAAAATCCCATGAATATAACAAAACCGGTCTACAGAAACAAAGTTGAAAACTAATCTGCAGATAGGATATAGTCATATTCAAAACCCACAAACCCAGTAAACACTTATCACTGAAAATAAAAACACTGTGACAAAAATGGATAGGAAAATCCGGCGTAGGTTAAGCAATCAATAAAACCTAAGCCTAAAACTGAGTAAAGAAAACCGGAGGAGCTTCCAAAAATGAAGCCCGGTACTCAGAAAAACCGTACATTTCTGAAGCAGGGAGCTAGTCAGAATAAAAAACACCACTAAAAAGAATAAAGTGGAAAAAACCTGTTAACTGAAAATTAATCAGTGAAAACCAGGGAAAAATCGGAAAAATATAGGAAAACAGGGCGCTGAAATTATCAGAAAAAATCCCTATAAACTTAATCCTATAAATCCGAAAATTGCAAGAGCTTAAAATATAAAAATAAGCGCAAAAAATGTACGATGAAGGGGCATGATGAGATCATCCCAGAAAAATGCCATACTAAGAGAGTAGGCAAGGCCAAATAAATGCCCAGTTAGATACATAACACGGATAATCCGAGGAGCATAAAAACAGTGAAAGAGTGATAAACATTGCGAAAACAGTGAAAAACAAACCTGTAGCAATGCCAAATTAAAAAACCCAAAACATACGGGGTGAATAAGGCCAAAGGACACTGAAGGAAAGTGTACCAAAAGAGTAGTGCGAAGCAAAAAACACCAGACTCTACCAAAGGGCCATGAAAAAAGGCCAGGNACAAAAAAGGTGTATAAATTACGAGAACTATAGAAAGGATGCTATAGAAAAACTCGAAGCCACGACCTATGCTACAGCTAAGAAAAATCTTAAAAGCTGGGGAAAAATCCCATGAAAAAACGCCAGAGCACACTGAGTGAAAATAAAAAGTGTCAAACTGCCAAAAACTGAGCAAAAAACAAAAAATGCGTACGACGAATAAACGCGAAAAAGTCTAGAAAATGCGAAATAAAGAGACTTTGCTCCAAATAAGAAACCCTATAAGAATAAAGGGTCTGGCAGAGCACTAAAAAATGAGAAACAATGGAGCACAAATCTGCAGAAAAGCAAGTAAAAAATGGGAATAGCCACATAAATAAAATTGGCTAATAAACAAATTCAAAACAATTTCAGGGCAATTGCTTCAGAGCAGGAGTGTTTCTAAAAAACAAGACACATGAGTAAGCGAGCCGTCCAATAGCGAGGCGCGGCGCTCACCTACAGCAGAGCAAGAGCCAATAGAAATCGGGTGGGTGAGGGGGAGAGCAAGAATTTGCAGCACCCCGTTCACTCACACCCAGGGCCAAATTAGAAAAGAGTCCAAAAAATATAAATATTTTAATATACAATTTTCACATAATTTCTGAATAAAAACTCGAAAAATCAGAGACTAAAAAACTACTGAAAAAATGGCGCCGGCTAACTCCAAGCCAAGGGGTGGGTCGGTAGCGGCCAAGGTCATAGCTGCAGAGCAGGCGCTTCACTTCAAGAGAATACTTGAGTACATTAAAACGCGAGACAAGCCGCTTGATCTGATCAACGCAAACTTCATTCCGATGGCCACGGCAAACCGCTCTAAAGAACAGACGACGATATGGGTAATCAAAACCGGCTACGTCGAAAATGAGGGAGCAGGCATGCTCCTAAAAAACATAGACGGACGAAAGGCTGATGNTTCTATTTTCCCACTTTGACCCCTCCGAGTTAAACTACGGAATTTTTCGTATTAAATTTCTTGCATAGACTGCGAGTTATTCACTGTGGCGCTACGGCGTTATGGTTGAAAAGTGAATTCTATTGGCTCAAATTGTTTTCAACCGCTTTTCTATTGGCTAGCGCCGTTTAGCCACGCACATGACCGCGTAGCTTGGAATGCTGAACCCAATGTGCAAACGTTCAAAGTGATGTGAAAAACCTCAATTTTGATCGTGGAGACTGTTGGTCCACCATTTTTAAATGATATTTTTTTTTCAATCTAGTCAAATTTTCAAGATTCAAAAAATAAAGCCCATGTTGAGAAAATTTGCATCAATCTCCTCATGAAAATTCACCAAAAAGTCGCAATTTCAATCAATCAGAGTTTCCGTACGGCGTGGAACGTTTTATTTATAATTTATAAGTGATGTTTTCTGACAGTTTGAAAAATTTTGAGTAAAATCGGCCAACGGAAGTTGTTTCGTTCAAAATATTGTACGCGAACAGCCTAGAAATAAGTCGAAGCGCATTCGTCTAGTGCCAAAATCCAGGGGTTGTTCGTGGCAATGATTCAACAGAGATTTAAGAATAAATTATACGTTTATTATAATAATAACAATTTGTCTCTAAGGTACAGTCAGTGGTTTCTTATAGTGATATTTTAGTTTTTCGATCACGTGTGTCAAAGCTCAAACATTACCGTTTATTTATGTTTTTCGTAAGTTTTGAGATAATAATTTTATTTTCGGTCATTTTAATAAGCTATTCAATAGGAAAAAGACGCGCGGGAGGAATTTTCAATATTTTAATTCTGTCATAGTTTTTGAAGCTCCTGAAAGTCAACGATTTTTTGTGATTTTTCAGTTTTTTTGAATATGCACCATTTATTCACAAACCGAACAAAATGTTTCAAAATTTAGATGGCGGGTATTTACTTGGCGGGTATTAGTACCATTAACGATGCGCTAGAAGATTACCTATTAAACACAATTTAGTATGTTTCGATAGTATAGATCGTCCAGGAAGTCCTTTTTTGTAAACAAAGGGTATGTACGGTCCTTAAATGTTTCATTTATAGTTAATGTTTATAGTTAATAATCACATTATTTTTACTTCGTTTTTGCTCACTCAATTTCTGATCAGCTAACTTGCCTTCACACGGATAAGCTGTCTATTAGCCAAATCGACGTTATCATTTTTATATATCAAAAATACATACAAAGTAGTCAAAGAAACGCAGAATAAGTTCAAACTATCCCAAGCCCGGTACAGAATAGTTTGGTGAAGTATCCATGTGTGATTTGGTTTTTCCTCCGAAACGCAATTTTTTCGTAATATTTTTTACAAGGATTCTTTTCTAGAAGATCTATTAAAGTCACGTCTAAAAATCATTAAACGAAGCCGCAGGCCGACTATCGAAATGATAATCTATAGAGCTGTGTGTGATGCACCGCAGTTGATGAAACGGCAGTGATAAATTATTACACGTTTTTTAATCATGTGCTGACACTGTTGGTATTTTCCGAATTACAACTTCTATTATTGTCCCAATACGATAAACTAAAATCCAATGTAGACCGCATGGGGCCGCATTATGCTGTCCAAATTATGATGGGACATCATAATTGCTATTTCGGGATCAATTGTACAAAATACACCAAAGAGGGAAAATACGGTAGCTTCACTGGAATTTCTTTTTCTTATGGATCTAAGCTGAAATTAAAGAAACCACACATGTAAAGTACAGTCCTTACTTTCAATAGGGACGCGTCCGGACGTCTTTTTCCGATAAGGACGCTTTTTGTGAAACTTTTTTCTCAAAACACTCGGTTTTCTCAAAACAGACGCTATTTCTGGAGAATCCAAAATGTCCGTTTTCGAAGTAAGGCTTGTTACGGGATTTGGCTATTAAAGCCAATACTTAATAGTGACTTCAATGCGTCAGCGCTGCCTTTAATTTCTTTCATCTTTTTCTTATTTTTAAGAAAGGCGAGCCCTGACGCATTAACACCTATTGTGCACGGCGATGACTAAGCGCGCCCAACTCTTCTTTTTCTTTTTCGCACCTTCCATTGAAGAGCGAGATGCACTTAGTCATCGGCGCACCATACTTACCACACCTACAGGCGCATGACATGCCCAATCGAACCATGCGCCTAATGCAACCTATTGGTTCAATAAGAACGAACNTTCCGCGTGACAAGTTTTGTTCTCTTTTGATTGTATAAATACCGAAATATTGACCGTATCAGACAATTTAATCACACCTTTATTTACTGCAAAAAAGAAACATTTATGGTACTTGCACACAATACCCGAAAAACAAATCCAAAAAGAAGGGGAATATTATGTAGTGATTTTGATTGATTTGTTTTCCGCGTATTGCGGCGCAACTTGTAACCGCTCATGCGTGTTACCGAAAGCAAAAAATTTAGTACCAACATTATTCTTCCGTGTGCATCCGCGAGGATGACTGCCGATTACAACAAATAAAACATTGCTTTTTATGAAGTCTTTTTCTTTACATCCCTATAGTATAGGGCCTATACGACACACTGAAATCCAATGTGGACGGCATGGGGCCGCATTATGCGGTCCAAATTATGATGGGACATCATAATTGCTATTTCGGCATCCATTGTACAAAATACACCAAAGAGGGAAACTATGGTAGCTTCACTGGAATTGCTTTTTCTTATGGATATAAGCTGAAATTGAAGAAACCACACATGTAAAGTACAGTTCTTAGTTTCAATAGGGACGCATCCGGAGGCTTTTTCCAATAAGGACGCTTTTTGTGAAATTTTTTTCTCAAAACAGTCGAAGATGGACAAGTTATGACAATTCACGGTGAATTATTCACCCGAATACTGACGCTATTTTTCGAGAATCGAAAATGTCCGTCTTCGAAGTAAGGACTGTATCTAGATAAATTAGCGTAATGTTTTTATAAATAATTCTTTTGACAAGTCCTTATCGCGTTAAAACTCAAAAAGATATTTCAGTTTAGTGAACCAAACGTTGAGCTAGTTAATAACGTTAAATACCTAAACAGTGGGAAACCCAAGAACATTCACATTTTTAACACGGAATTTTTCTAACACCTTTTTAACAATATACGTGTTGGAAAATCAATCGTGTTAAAAAATCCGTGTTACAAAAAAATTCGTGTTACAAAAAAATTCGTGTTACAAAAAAATTCGTGTTACAAAAAAGTTCGTGTTACAAAAAAATTCGTGTTAAAAAATAAATCTCGTAAAAAGTTTTTCGTGTTAAAAAAAAAATCCGTGCTAAAAAAATCCCATAAAACGTTTTCCGTTAAAAAAATCTTTGTTAATAAATAAACCTTTTAAAAGGTTTTCCGTGTTAAAAAAAATTCCGTGTGAAAAATACCGTGTTAAACAAATTCGTGTTTAAAAAGTGGGTCTCGCCCAAGAGCGCCGTTTTTCCATGTATAAAATTTTTCACGACCTCTTGCACTATAGTACAGTACAATTAATCCTGAGATTTTAAAGAAAAATATTCGCGTTTTCTGGGCGTTAACATGTCGATTAATGATATGAGAAGAGCATTAACGTTTAAAATGCATGACCTTGTCATAAATAAACGCACACGCTAAACTAAAATGAGGCGAAGTAACTGTTTACAACAATTAGATCTTCATCAATCGCCAATTTTATTTTTGGACTGTCTTTTAATTAGCTCTTATTTATCTTGATCATAGAAAAGTGTCAACAAGGGACGACTCGCACCGCCTGCGTGATGACAGCGGGATTCTGCATTTTTGGCTAAAAAGTTAATTTAACTCCCAGCAGGAAGTACATACATTTTTTCAAGGATTTACAAAAATGCAACTCCATTTTGTCTACAAGCTACTTGTAAATTTACTGTAATTCAACTGCTCAGTTATTTTGTTACATTTTCCAAGCCTTCGTAGTTATCTTACCATGTTTCAACTTTGCGACTGCGCAGTTATCTTACTCCAGACTTCACTCCCACTTATAGATCTTGTAAAAACGGGACATTTGTACCTAATACCGAAATGAGCCATTATTATTAAAAAAAATACTATATGATTTTACAGATGTTTGTCAATGGTCTTGGCTATAACGGTCATTGCGCCGATATCTTGACACATTCGTATGACTCATTAGTTCTAAAACTTATACAGACGATCTGTTAAGATATGGGCAACGACTGTTAAATCACCTATAAAACGGGCTAAATATACCATTGTTATGTAATGTTTAAAATATACATGTATATTTAAGAAACTTCATAATCAAATTAAGGAGGTGTCAGTCATTTTGTTTACAAATAGTACCTTCCGGGAAAACGCTATAAAACACGTTCCACACTTACGATTACATTACAACATGACTGACACCTCCTTAAAAGAAAATTACAAATGGAATCCATTTTATGATGAGAAAATTGTCCAGATTTAAAAATTTGTCAAGATATGGAATCACTTTTGCGGTAAAAAAATCAGCTAAAAAGCCCGATTGTCAATATATGGAGACGCCGAACATCTGAGTCATAGGGTCTAAATTCTCTCAAGATATGGAATTGTTTATTAAGACATAGACTTTAACGATATGGGCGCAAGGACCGTAATTTAACTTTTGTTGAACTTGATTTAGTTTTTTCGGTCAACTTTGTCTTCTCCGTTCGTTCACCAAATAATTTGTTGATAGACTGCGTGGGCGTCCCTGATTTGGAGTTTTCTCTCGAACAAATCGCCCCTAATTTGGCGTCAAGCCGAGCCTTGTTTGGCAAAGGTGGCCCTTATTTGGTGGTCTCCTTGTATCGTCCTGATTTTAAAACGCGAAAAAAAAAATTTTAGCGGAAATGCATATTTTTCCTTAAGTGCGGCACTTAAGAGGTTGAGGACTGTAATACAAAAATATTTTACAAGAAGAAAATCGGCTTTCTGGGATTTACCGTTCGGTGATTGGCCGACCGCGCTCAAAGAGACCAATGACAGGCTACACAGGCCTCAGACCCGCTGTCAAGCAACGTTACCAAAAACTGGTAACATTATTTATTTCTTTCGCATTTGAAAATCACTACGATAAATGGTTAGTTATGTCATCAGAAATTAAAATGATCAAGATTCAAAAAGTTATGTCATCAGAAATTAAAATGATCAAGATTCACAAAATGTCTCTAGGATTACATTTGGACATCTTGAAGATGTTAAATCGACCGGTATCTTCATCGGCCAAAAAATAATTAACTAATCCGCTGAGCCTTCTAAAGGAAATTTCTCGCGGTCTGCCGCAATGTAGAGATTCTCGAGAATGTTACAATTAGCATAACTTGGTAGTGCGTTACGTATTATACTTGACATACCTACAAAGTGCACTTCTGGCGATTTTATCATTACGTTGAACTTCCGCAAAGTCATTTTGCGTTCTGGCAATTTACTGTACCCAATTCATCATAAAAACATACACGGTTTAAGCTGGCTTCGAATATTTTAAATTTATACCTTTTTACTGAATACGGAATGAATAAAACAGACTGTAGTAAGCATAACTCCCAGACGGAAATTGGTGTCAATTTGCAGGTATCAAGCGAAAATGGCAATAAGTGTGGTAAACAATGGATTTTTTCTTGTGGCAAATTTTAAGTTGTAAATTGTACGTTGTGAATTATAAGTTGTGAATTATAAATTCCAAAAAAATTTCTTGAAAATGAAATTGAGGAAAACTGAAAGATAATTGTTTGCTTTGTTCTTCGTTTGAACTATCTTATACAACTGTTATAGCACGGTTTCGGGCAAATTTGCCGGTCAGTTTACTCTAGCATTTGATACTGGTGTGAGAAAAAACGTGTCACCGAGAAAATTTCGCGTGTAGGTTTAAAACAGTACTCGGTCTTATCTCTCGTAGACCCGTGTCGAGCTCGGTGACAAACTGACGACTCACACTAGTAGTTAAACACTTTGACTGCTCAAAAACCGTTAAATTCAACAAACCGGCACACTCATAATGGCGCATCTCCTATAAAACATTTTCGTGGATAAATTTTGATTCATAATTTATGAAAGATGTCCATTATGGAGTCAAATGTGAAACGGTAGCTGAAACGAGTACACATGAAATACAAGGGTGTCACGCATATAGGGACAACAAATTAAGGGATACATTTTCCACAAATGTTCAAATTAAGGTTCAAATAAAAGGATCTTAACACTTTTTGGACCAAAAGGAGTTGCGATTTCCAATTATCTTAACAAAATTCAATTTTTATAACACTTTGTCAGCCAAACAATTGTTAAGATAAATAGTTATGTAGCTTTGATTTTGAAAATTACGTATTTTGTATTGGCTTTTGACGTTAATAGCCTAAGATTTTAAATGTGAACTTAACTTCCAGGGCCACTTAGTGCAAATTTGAACTAAACGCCCTAAATGAACTAAAATGATAGTAAACGGGGCTTAATCGAAAATCGCTGAAACACGGGTTAGATAAATTGTATGAGAGAAAACATAAAACATAAAACGGAACTGATATGTTTTTTGTCTTAACATGGTCACAAAGGCGCCTACTCCAAATTTAGACTAATTGATCCCTAAGGATGATATGCCACTTGTGAGTCACAAGTTGTGACCGTTGGTTGTTCATTTTACAATCTGAACGACAGCGTAGAAACAAAACTGTTCCAGTAGAAGAAAAAAACGTAGGTTACCATACTGTTCATTGATGTCGGAGGGCCTGTTTATCTAAATTTTCGAGAAATATCAAAAACGGGAAAATTTCACTGGTTTTTATATGATCTTCCGGTACTAAGTGGAAAAGTTCCGGTAGTAGGTGAAAATTATGACACCTTTTTTTATGAACACGCTTCTACCTGGGCGAAAACTGGACTGCCAAAAAGATGGAACCGGGTTAACCGTCCAGTTTTGAAAAAAATTTAGTCGACGGTTAAAGGCAGAGATGGAAAAAACGTGTGATTTTGGTCAAAATCCAATCACACTCACAATCACGCTTAAATCACAAAATCACGGAATCACAAAATCACAAAAGTTTGAATCACAATACCGCTAAAATCACGTAATCTGTAATTCTGTAATCACAAAATCACATTTCAGTCACAAAATCACGCTCACATAAGCGTTTTTTGGTGATTATTCGTGATTTTGTGATTATATGTGATTTTGTGATTCTACGTGATTTTGTGATCACAAAATCACGAAATCACACTCATCATTCAATTCAATCACACTCACATTCACTCACAAAGTTTCGAATCACAATCACGCTAAAATCACGCTGTGAGTGTGATTGTGAGTGTGATTTTGTGATTTCGTGATTGGGATTTCCATCCCTGGTTAAAGGCATAACCTGTGTTATAATATGATACAAGAAAGTATATTACAAAATCCAGTATGCTGATTATTGGATTGACTCACATAAAATTAATTATTATATAATACGTCGTTAATTCAATAAAATACAATTACTTATGCACCCGTCATTATTGTGAGCGAAAATGATAAACGAATTCAAAAGTTTCTATTTTTTACGATATTTTATTTCGTGTTATGAATTTTCCTCTGCGAGGCATGTTACAAATTGCTAGCAAATCAAAAAATAATAAAATAAAAGTAGAATTGAGTAACCAGAATAGATAAACATCCTTTCAAAATGACTAATGCACTTGATTATTATAATAGAAACAGCTTTCCGTGACTTGTCGCCTGAAATTCTTCTGAAGATTAAAATAATTTTAAAAATTCCGCGATCATTATTTTCCCGGAGCTCTTTCGACGAGTAATAAAATTGAGTTCGGCAATGAAAAATTAACTATTTACTGTAACAATAATTGTGTATTNTTTTTTCAAAATTTATACTGTTGGAATCAGAAAAAAAAATTACGTATTTTTAATATTAAAAAGTTCGATTTTTCTCCGTATTTACGGAAATAATTTTTCCGGTGGGGGTAGAGTACTTTTCTCTATTTCGGCATTCTCAGTAGCGCCCAAAAACTCCTCTTTTTCTTTTTCGTTTTTTTTTCTCAACAGCCTGAGCGAGGAGCGGAGTAGTAAAATTGGAATAGACCGGGTTGAGGACTGTAATACAAAAAATTTTACAAGAAGAAAATCGGCTTTCTGGGATTAGCCGTTCGGCCGAACGCGCTCAAAGAGACCAATGACAGGCTACACAAGCCTCAGACCCGCTGTCAATCAACGTTACCAAAAACTGGTAATATTATTTATTTTTTTCGCATTTGAAAATCACTACGATAAATGGATCAAAGTTATGTCATCAGAAATTAAAATGGTCAAGATTCACAGAATGTCTCCAGGATTACATTTGGACATCTTGAAGATGTTAAGTCGACCGGTATTTTCATCGGCCAAAAAATAATTAACTAATCCGCTGAGCCTTCTAAAGGAAATTTCTCGCGGTCTGCCGCAATGTCGAGATTCTCGAGAATGTTACAATTAGCATAACTTGGTAGTGCGTTACGTATTATACTTGACATACCTACAAAGTGCACTTCTGGCGATTTTATCATTACGTTGAACTTCCGCAAAGTCATTTTGCGTTTTGGCAACTTACTGTACCCAATTCATCATAAATATACACGGTTTAAGCCGGCTCCGAATATTTTAAGTTTGTACCTATTTTACTGAAATTGGTGTGAATTTGCAGGTATCAAGCGGAAAGGGCAATAAGTGTGGAAAACAATGGAATTTTTTTGGTAAATTTTAAGTTGTAAATTGTACGTTGTAAGTTCTTATGAAATTTTCTGAAAATGAAATTGAGGGAAACAAAGAAATGATTTTTTTGTTTTGTTATTCGTTTGAACTAACTCATAATATTGTTTTGGCACGGTTTCGGGCAAATTTGCCGGTCAGTATACTCTAGCATTTGATAGTTAAACGCTTTGACTGCTCAAAAGCGTTAAATTCAACAAACCGCCACACTCATAATGGCGCATCTTATATAAAATATTTTCGCGTAAAAATTTTGATCCATAATTTATGAAAGATGTCCATTATGGACTCAAATATCAGGGATATATTTTCCACAAATGTTCAAATTAAGGTTCAAATCAAAGGATCTTAACACGTTTTGGACGAAAAGGAGTTGCGATTTCCAATTATCTTAACAAAATTCAATTATTCCAACACTCTGTCAGCGAAACAGTTGTTAAGATAAATGGTTATGTTGTAATGATTTTGATTGATTTGTTTTCTGCGTATTGCGGCGCAACTTGTAACCGCTCATGCGTGCATCCGCGAGTACCAAATAAAATATTATATTTTATGAAGTCTTTTTCTTTTCAATGTAGATTTGATTTCCAAAATTACGTATTTTGGATTAGCTTTTGATGTTAATAGCCTAAGATTTAAAAATATATGTTTAAAATGTGAACTTAACTCCCAGGGGTAACTTAGTCCAAATTTGGACTAAACGCCCTAAATGAACTCCAAATTTGGACTAAGTAACCCCTACGGATTATATGCCACTTGTCACCCTTGGGTACGTAGGTTACGACATAACCTAGGTTACCATACTGTTCATTGATGTCGGAGGGCCTGTTGATCCAAATTTTTCGAGAGATACCAAAGACGGGAAAATTTCACCGGTTTTTATATGATCTTCCGGTACTAAGTGGAAAAATTCCGGTACTAGGTGAAAATTATGACACCTTTTTATGACCACTTTGGCAACCTTGCCCAGTTTTGAAAAAAATTTAGCAGACGGTTAAAGGCATAACCTGTGTAATAATATGAAACATACTTCAGAGTCTCTATTACAAAATCCAGTTTGCTGATTATTGGATTGACTCACATAAAATTTATTTTTATATAATACGTCGTTAATTCAATAAAATACAATTACTTGTAAACCCGTCATTATTATGAACTAAAATGATAAGAAACGAATTCAAAAGTTTTTTATTTTTTATGATATTTTATTTCGTGTTATGAATTTACCTCTGCGAGGCATGTTACAAATTGCTAGCAAATCAAAAAATAATAAAATAAAAGTTGAATTGAGTAACCAGAATAGATAAACATCCTTTCAAAATGACTAATGCACTTGATTATTATACTAGAAACAGATTTCCGTGACTTGTCGCCTGAAATTCTTCTGAAGATTAAAATAATTTTAAAAATCCCGCGATCATTATTTTCCCGGAGCTCTTTCGACGAGTAATAAAATTGAGTTCGGCAATGAAAAATTAACTATTTACTGTAACAATAATTGTGTATTAAAAAAAAATAATAATCGTGCAGCTTAAAAGATAATAATTAGCGTGTTGAGGCAATGTTCAAAATATCTACCATCACTCCACCAACGGGGGGACAAACCCACCTTAACTCACGGGGGAAGTGCGTGTAAATAGACACGCAACTGTTTTTTCCGTCGGTTTAAGGCATATGGAGGCACCGTAGGGCAAAACGGGTATTGGTTTCCCCCCCTCAACTTTTCAAGAAAATTCGATTGACGGTGTTTTTTGCGTAGGTTGAAAATTTCAAACAGCTCTCTAGGGGCCCTGGTGGCCAAAATGAATTTCTGAATAGTCAGATGGACGTAGTTTGACGAGCTCTACAACTTGGCTTTACCAGTTTTTTGGAATTATTGTGAATTTTTCAAGTGCGTGTTTATTTACACGCATTTTGCCCCTACGGGTTCCCAAAAACTCCTTCCCCCTGAGAGTTAAGAGTGTCTGGGCTGATTTCGACCTAAAATTTGGGTCCAAATAAATCTTTTATAGTTGCCGAACCCATGGATAATTTTGTTTGAATCCAAAAGTTTAATGTAGCTCCCACGATTCCCTTCAAGTTCCAATGACTCATTCATTTATAAGTAGTCTGAGACGCGTTCCGGGAGCTCTGATCAGGGGCTCTGAACAAATGTAGATTTTTCCTACAATATTTATCGGATTAATTTTTTATACCAAGAGCTAGCTCTCTTCTTGGGTAATCCTACCATAGTCTCTGATTTTCAGGGAGGTGAGTGGTACCTTCTTTACAAATATGACATGCCAAAAAGTGATCGTAAAACGTGGTTTACTGTGGATTTCAATGAACTTTTTTGAAACATACTCACGAAAGTACCGCGCGTCAGTTCATTTGTTTCAGTGAACCAAAACTAGCACAATAGGTCGCCCACAAAGCCATGAACTTTGAGAAAAATGAAATCGAATAGTGGATCTAGTTTGAAATGTTTGATGTTATTCAGTTCTTTTTTGTTTCAACACTGTTGTCTTTGATTTTTGATTAAATGTCTGGTGAACAAAATAATCGCAAAAAACCCTAAAACATGCTCAAATCAGCCAGATGTACGACCATGAATTTTAATGATAAGAAACAGATATCAAAAGTTGGCGTCAAACGTTTTCAGCCCCTTGCTTCAGAGCAACTACAGTCCCGACCATCCAATTGTGCTATTTACGTTTCCGAAAAACGTGCACAATTGGAGAGTTGTGCAAAATTTGGTAAAATTGTCATTATCAAGTTAACTACTAGTTTTTTAGGCCGATTTCGAGTCAGAAATATACACAAAATTGATTCCTTTATCGTTTAGAACTAAAAAATAACAAATTGAATCAACAAGTTTTGCCTGGCAAACCAAAAATACTGTTTGCCAGTCTCGTAAAATTTCCTGAAAAAGTGCACAATTAGGCAGTCGTGCACAATTGGAAGGTCGGGAGTGTACCTATTACAAAAAAAAATGAAATTAATACCACCAAAACGGCTCAACAAATAAAAAAAAATACGGTCCGTAGAAATCATCTAAAAAACGAATATTCTTGTGTAATAAGTGTCTCATGTAATGGGAGTTAGCAACAATTTTGCACTAAACGCCTTAATCGAAAATAATTGTAAGCCGGGCTTAATCGAAAATTGCTGAAACAGGGAAAAAAACAACGTACAACGAAAGTGTTTTTTATGTTAAAAATTTCAGAATTTGAAATTTGCGGATACGTTCACATTGGCGATTTTCTATTTTTGCTCATTTCATCCTGAAAACATAAAAATATGGAAAAACCATGAAACAGGTGTCGACTCATTTTTGAGAGCTTTTTTTCTAAGAATACTCTTTTGAGAGTAACATTATGGGGAGTACCCCATATCATATACGGGCCATATTGGTACCTAAATTTTCAAAATTGGTACACCCACAAAACCCCCCCAAATTTGTACCATTCACAGATTTTTGTAAGCCCTCTATATGCCCCGATTATATGCCACTTGGGACCTTTGAGAGTTAACGCCCGTGCGTCGATTCTATACGGGATTTGCCGTTACAAGCGGAAATAGTTAAAAACCGAAATGTTTTCCTATATTACCTAAATTGGAAGCATTTTGATTTGATTTTTGAGATAACATCGCAGGGTCTGTGGATAGTCGAAAACGGACGCTGTTTTCGAGAATAAAAAATGTCGATATTGGAAGTAAGAACAGTATTAGATGAGTCGCTAGAAAAATATGTTGGCTGAAAATTTTGACCATACAGTACTTATTATCACAATGCAATCTGGATAGTATTCTGATGTATAACAACTCAGTTACATCTCTGAACATTAGTTCATGTATTTTGACGAGTTAAGTGTTTTCAGAAGATATTAAAAAACCTGTAAGGTCCAATAATTAAAATTTAATATTCCATCTTATAAATAAAACTTTATTGTTTTTAGAAAGCATATGACATTTTTTCTTAGTTACAGACATAGGATAGTAAAATTTAATAGAGAATGCATCAAAATCAAAAAAAAGAAGAGATGTGAAAGTTTTGAATAAATTGTTGCCATGAGGTTAAAATTGATCCCTATAGCTAGGAGGTGGACCATGTGAAATTGGGCCAAAATTGACTAATCAACTTTGACCCGAGAAGTTCTCATTTTTTTTCAGCGGCCCATGGTTCACCCCCTACCTATAGCCTATATGACCGATCATGACCCTTAACAGTAAATTTAAGATTCCAGTTGGTCAGCTCTTTTTTATATTTGAGCACGACAGGCCAGTTCGTTCTTTGAGTCAGTTGCAATTTCCGAATAATCAGATCGACAAAGTTTGACAAGCTCTACAACTTGGCTGTTCCAGTTTTTTTTTTGCGAAAGTTTTTCGATCTGCCCATTTCTGCCAGATCTACCAATACCTTCTATTGAAGTTTTAAATACACGCCTTCAGGGTTTATCTGCCAATCACGACCTGAAAAGTGGGCAGATAAAGCGAAATTGGGAAGATAAACCCGCAGGCGTAGGCGGAAAACTTTGCTGAAATATTTTTTTGGGCAGATAAACCGACGGTCGGGCTCGTTGGCAAAAAAAAAGAGAGAACAACTTTATTTATCACTTGTCGGTTGATACAAAAAAACATTGTGAAATTATACGATGAAGGTCCCAAAAATGACTCAGTGGGCAGATAAACCCTCATGCGTGGGCGGGATTCGCTGGAAAACTTTTCCTCAAAAACTGTGCAGATGAACCATCCATCAGGGCTTTTTGGCCCGATAAGCCCCGGAAGATGAACCCTCAGGGAGTGTAGTGTGTATTATTTTGCTTGATTTACAGTATATCATATACTGTGCATTTCAGCCCGATTTTCACGTAGGTTGAAAAAAATTATTGGAGTCATACTGTCATTGACTGGAATCTTAATACACAGGGTGCGCCGTTAACCGGCACCCGTTAACCGAACGCGCCTAGTTTTTTGCTCGAAAATTTTCCAGCAAAAACGCCCATGCATGTATCCCTTAACCGGCAGTTTTTTTTTAATTTTTGATTATATTATCTGCCCTTAAAATGGACAAAGAAGCTAAAAAAGCTTTAAATATTCTTATTCTCAACACTATTCCTTATATTAACACGACTAATGTATCCCCAAAAACCGTTCCGTTAACGCAAGGTTATTGCATTACCGGAAAGTGTGTTGTGTGAACGCAAAGTTACGTTAAAATACAAAGTTTTCATTGTCTACCCAAGATTCAACTAATTGGAGTCGTGAAAATTCATTACCCGAAGTTACTGGAATATACCAGTAACTGCTCGCTTAAGATAACAAGGTTGCGTTTAGACAAAAAAGTTGTGAACAAAAAACGTTCCTACAGTTTTCACTGATGTCTAATTTTACCCCGATGTGCCGATATTCACTGAAATTCAGAATTTTAACACATTTTAAAATGAAACGAAATTAGTGTTGTGTACTCCAAAAACGCATTACTAAAAAGCAAATCGAAAATCGTATTCCTCCACTTTCTCCAAAAAACTTTCAGTTTCTCCGAAAACGTTTTTTTCTGTTTATCCGAAAAACTTTTTCTTGTATTTACTCCGAAAAAACGTATAAACCGGTAAACTGTTCCCGCAAATGACCGCGGTAGTTATGTTACATATTCAATTTTGAGCGCACAGAAATATAAAACGTATGCTTTATATTTCAAAATGAAAAAATAAACCATGAGTTCAACGGCAGCGCCGTTTTTCCAAGAAAACGTTTTTCCGGGCAAGCCGAATTGTTTTTTCTTGCGTGGCATAATAACAAGTCCGTAAGTGTTGGGAAAATAACGTTTAGTCGAGAAAAAAAGCCAAAAAAAAGTTTGCAATTCATATTTTTCGTTAACCGGCAGCCCTATTTTCCGTTAACCGGCTGGTCGCCATTTTACCGCGATTTCGCCGACGCATGTCTGCGTTAACCGGCAGGTTTTCAAAAAATTTTAGGTGCCGGCTAACGGCGCACCCTGTGTATTTAAAAGATGCATGTGTCTTTGAGGATTTTTTTAACCTACGTGGAAATCGCTTCGTTTTGAGCTGAAATGCCCAGTAATTCAACATTTTTTAATCCAAAACATGCTGAAATAGTTATTGCTTTAATATTGATTAACTTAATTTATTGACCAACGAGCATAAAATTAGATGTATAGAAAGTTTTTTTCAAGTAAGCGTTAGTAACTTAGTAGATGTTATCCGCTATATTTGAAGCACAAATGATGAGCTCGTATTATGAAAAGCTTTAATTTAAAACAGTATTTTTAATGTATAATAACAATTTACCGAAAATCGATGTTTTTTCTTAGCCGAATAGTTTTCTATTTCGCCATAAATAATGGTCAATATTAGTAATCAAAGCACTTGTTTGGGCCATTAACCCTCAAGACACATTTTGGATTTGCTGACACACTGATGCAACAATTGCTTTAGAAGAAAAAAAATAAGAAATGGACACTGCCATTGGACAGGTCAGATTTTCGAAAAAGAACTATTTTGGCCAGAATGTTCGCCTCGAAATCAAGGCCAAGTTCAACGGGTCACGTGATAAATTAGGATAAAGGCATGGTTTTAACGGCGGATTTTAGATTTTCTTATGATTACCTCAAAAAACGCATTAAAAAAGGAAAAAATCATTTAACCCTTAGATATCGTGTTTTTCGTTTGGTCAAAAACCACGCCTTTATCCTAATTTGTTACGTGACCCGTTGAACTTGGCCTTGATTTTCCAAAAATATTAAAAGCTAACTTTTCGAGGCGAACATTTTGGCCAAAACAGTTTTTTTTCGAAAATTTGACCTGTCCATAAATTTTCTTATTTTTTTTCTTTTAGTCTTTTATTTTTAATCTGCCCATTTTGAGGTAGGGGGATGAACCACGGGGGTTAAAACCGACCCTTTCAGGATTTTAGACATGATTTATATTGGGCAATGAGTTATCATTTATTAATTCAGTCATCTTTTGTTTAGTCGATAGAAATGTTTATCGTACACGCTATTAGAATGCTAATACTTAAGTAGAGAGTTCAGGAATTTAAAAATGTAAAATATATTATATATAAGATATAATATAAGCTTATATTTTCCGTTTTTAAAAATCCAATTGTATATTATATCCAATTTGTATANCGTGCTGTTATCTTGCGAAATCATTCATTTTTTGGGGTTTTTCAGCGTTTCCGCCTACGCATTGAGCAGTTATCTTGCGAAAAAACGCTTATCTTGCGACTTTTCGAGGACAAAGTTCGCAAGATAACTGCGCACCCGGTGTATTCAAAAGAGGCATAATGTCTTTTTTATCCTACGTGGAAATCGCTTCGTTTTGAGCTGAAACGCCCAGTAGTTTAACATTTTTTTATCCAAAACATGCTGAAATAATTATTGCTTTAATATTGATTAACCTAATTTATTGACCAACGAGCATAAAATTAGATGTATATAAAGTTTTTTTTAAGTAAGCGTTAGTAACTTAGAAGATGTTATCTGCTATATTTGAAGCACAAGTGATGAGCTCGTATTATGAAAAGCTTTAATTAAAAACAGTATTTTTAATGTATATTAACAATTTACCGAAAATCGATGTTTTTTTAGCCGAATAGTTTTCTACTTCGCCATAAATAATGGTGAATATTAGTAATCAAAGCACTTTTTTGGTCCATCAACCCTCAAGACACATTTTGGAATTGCTGAGACATTGATGCAACAATCCCTCTTGTCTTTTATTTTTAATATGCCTATTTGAGGTTGGGGGTGTACCACGGGGGTTAAAACCGACCATTTCATGATTTAAGACATGATTTATATTGGGCAATGAGTTATCATTTATTAATTCAGTCATCTTTTGTTTAGTCGATAGAAATGTTTATCGTACACGCTATTAGAATGCTAATACTTAAGTAGAGAGTTCAGGAATTTAAAAATGGAAAATATATTATATATAAGATATAATATAAGCTTATGTTTTCCGTTTTTAAAAATCCAATTTGTATATTATATGTTATTGAAACGCCAACAAATCGAGATGCAAAATAGACACTAGAATGAAAATGAAGAGATTTATTGCTCAAAAGAGAATTTGTAGAACTAATTTTTTTTCAGAAATTTCAAAGCTACGTGAAATTTTGTTAATACAATTGACCCATTTCAGACCAGGGTTGTAAATTTGTGCAATTTTGCGTTTGGTTACCGTTACGTTACGGTAGTGTTGACCAAAAACGCATTGGGTTAGCGTCGGGTTGGGGCTAACTTGAAAAATCTGCGTTACAAAAATGCGTTGGGTTCGGCGCTCCAACGCCGGGAATTGTCTTGAAAGGATTCAAAACATTTTTTTCCTCTTTTCAAATTTCAAACCTCAATTTTTAAAGCAAAATTTTAAACCCGAATTTAAAACCCCAACGCATATTTACAAACCTGTTCAGACTCTTGTCTAATGAAAACGTCGAATTCACGAAAAATTACATTTATGACGCAGCCGGAAATCACGGTAGTTAGATAACGGGGATAAACTGTTTGGCGCTAAAGAGCGTTTTGTGGGCTAAAAACAGTAATCATGAGTTCTTATTTCACGTCTGAAATGGGTCATTAAGGTTTGTGAATCCTATTGGGATTTTCTTAAAGATGATTTTTGAACAATTTGTTAATTTATTTTTTTAACAATTTTTTAAAACAAACCTTTTGAAAAAATTTTCATCTCTAACAAAGGGGCTAGATGAGGAACATTTTGATTGCACTATTCCAACAGCCACTGGCCAAAAGAACAAAAAAATCAAGAATAAGATGGAAAACTAAGAGAATTATTCGCCGAGCAGTAATTTATGGTACATCAATTATAATAGGTCAAGGTTAACTACCAACCCATGAGTATATTTAATAATATTCGCTATTAGACTTTCAATGAAGGTACCGACTAAATTGGTATCATGTATTTTTTGTCGAAGGTATAAGAGCTCGAAAGGTCGAAATGATTAAGTCAGAATTCGTCGACCATGTTTTCGGTACCGATCTGTAATGCAAAGGGTATCACTCCGGTTGTGTGCGGTTTTCAACGGTACCAATTATCGGGTGGTACCATTTTCCAGTCGAGTTTGGTATCACCCGATAAAGTGTACCAGTGGAGACCGCACACCAGATGATTTTAGTACCAGTTTTTGACGCGCGGGTAAGTTTGACTCATGGCCGCACGCACGTTTTTTTGAGTCGGATACCAGTCGATAAAATGTTTCAGTGTAGACCGCACCCCACCCGAGTGATACCCAATGTAAAACCTGAGATATTAATGAATCTTACACAGCTATTTCATTGGGTATACTGAGTCAGCTTGGGGATGCAAATAACATGTTTGGTACCAAATCAGCTAATGCTTTGAAAGACTGCGATGATAGCTCGAGTGGTTCCGACGACCAGAGTGATGGCGGAGAGTTACTTGGAAACATAGAGGAAAATACGGACGATGATGAAGAAGTCGAGGAAGAATCTGACGATGATGGGGAAGAGGAAGATCAAGGCTAGTAAAATTTTGTCTTATACCCATAACAAACGTATAATAAGTTATTTACAGTCGTATCGCCCACCTCTTAACACTTTCTCATGACTCATAGAGACCAAAGTCTCTCGAGATATGCAACTTCTGTCAATATATCGCAGTGATTTAAAAACGCGAAAAAAATAAATAATGTTACCACTTTTTGGTAAATTTGCTTGACAGCGCGTCTGAGGCCTATGTGTCGTTGGTCTTCTATTTCCTTCTTTGAGCTTTAGAATTCAGAGCATATCATTCTGTGAGCTTCATTGAGCTATACAAAGGACCAATGACAGGCAACACAGGCCTCAAACGCGATGTCAAGCAACGTTACCAAAGAGTGGTAACATTATTTATTTTTTTCGCGTTGGAAAATTACTGCGATATAACAACACTGATGAACACCATGATGATGGAAATACATTTGTGAAATTGGAGTTCATGATTTATAAATTGATACAAAATATGTTCAAAAATCAAATTTGTAAAAAAAATACGATTATTATTTTTATTATCAACTCTATTATCAGTGAAATTTATCACTCATAAATGTTGGGTATAAATTCCACCACAAAGACTAAGAAATCGCATTTTGTCATTATTTTAACTCTCAGGGGGAAGGAGTTTTTGGGGACCCGTAAGGCGAAAATGTGTGTATATACACACGCACTTAAAAAATTCACAATAATTCGCAATAATTCAAAAAAAAAAAACTGGCCAAGCCAAGTTGTAGAGCTCGTCAAACTACGTCGCGTCGATCCGACTTTTCAAAAATTGATTTGGGCCACCAGGGCCCCTAGAGAGCTGTTTGAAATCTCCAACCTACGCCAAAAATACCGTCAATGTAATTTTTTCGAAAAGTTGAGGGGGGTCAGCAATACTCGTTTTGGGCACCGACTGAATCGTAAAATTTTATTAAATGTCGAAAGGGTAAAATGTCTAAAGCGGAATATGTCTGCAAAAATGTGTAAATTGGATAAAGGGTTAAATGTCTAAAAATTTTGGAAAAAATCATGTATAGGTAAGTGTCAATTTAAGCTATTTTTCTTCATCGAATTTTTTATGGTGGATAACATGTACAGGTAATAAAGTACAAAGGTGAGAAACTGTGAAGGTGATAAAGGGTAAAGTGGATAAAGGGTAAAATGTCTAAAATTTTTAAACGGATTCCGCATTAGACTTTTTAGAAGTTATTCCCATTCAGTCGGTGCCTCGTTTTGACCTACGGGGACTCCATATGCCTTAAATCGACGATAAAACAAGTCGTGTGTTTATATGCACGCACTTCCCACTGGGAGTTAAATACTGACTTTTATGATAGGTGTTTTGATAATACTAATTTATAGAGGTCGATGTTGAAGCTGAACTGGAAATTGAAACACTTGGTGAAGCGTTTGCTGAAGTTGATTTTAAAGACGGACGAATAACATTTTTATCTATTGTAATTCATTGCTAATTGTAATTCATTGCTAACAAACAAGTCGCTATACACTCCCTGCGCTGTTATCTTGCAACTTTCGCATGGAAACAATCCGCAAGATAACGAAGCGAACGGGGGCCCGCGGGGACATTGACAAGATAATAGCGCAGTGCTTAACACATAAAGATAGGGAGTCCTGGAAAATTGGCCAAAAAAATCTCCAAGATAACGGAGCCAACGGGAAAATCTGCAAGATAACGGGTGACAAGATAACAGCACAGGGGGCGTAGAGCATACAAAATTGAAGAGTTTCATTCATCCTTGATAATTTGCGCGGGTTTATTTCTGTATTATTTCTGTTTATTGTCCCGTGAATTATCGTTAGATTTTAAAATCACGAAAATTTCAATTAATTTTCATTCCAAATATCCCTGACTTGAAATCACGAATAAGCACTTGTACAGGAAGATATCTTGGTTGCTGAAATGGCCCAAGATACAACAGATCAACCGAAACATTTGCCGGATTGTACTCAGACGCATTATAATTGGGATTTAGTTGAAATTATCTTCGGATCTTTGAAATGCGGCATGCGGTCTTGATGAATTAAAAAAATAATGAGCTTGATAAAAAGTAACGAATAATCGAATTTTCAAAAAATGTATTTTCAAGTGAGAACGTCTCACTATTTTGTTGATAAAAAGGGGAACGTTGGCAGCTACTGATTGGTCACGAGATTTTAGCTCTCTCTCTCGATTGGCCAATGGGGAAACAGACTCATTTCAGTAATGCAATTCGGTAATAATAATAATCGGGTTTTATTGACAACGTATAAATCCTGATTACATTTAGATATTTTTTGGTGATTACAATTTTAGTAAAGTTTTCCGCCTACGCGTGCGGGTTTATCTGCTCAATTTCGGTTTATCTGTCCACCTTTTAGGTCGTGAAATGGACAGTTAACCCTCAAGGAGTGTATAAGTTACACTGTATAACTCAAATCGCACATCGTTCGTGATTAACAAAATCCAAAAAAGTCCTGATTTGGACGATGGCGAATCAATCGAGAATATTTATAGTTGGAAGTACGCAAAAAGTTCAACAAGTGAATCCAGCGATCAAAATTGGACGGACAGTGATCTAACGGTTTCCTATGATGATGAGTGCTTAACCGAACCTTATACGGATTAATGCTGCAAGTTTTATATCACGCCTATGACAATCCATGCATCAAGAACTATTTGACTAGGCGGTCTTTCCGAGAAAATTTTTTTGAAGAGAACGTTCATGGGCCAATTTCATGTTTTTGAGAAAAAAAAAACAGTCCCGAGAAATAATTTTGGTCCGAGAGATTACGGACAATAGTCCATGTAAAATATATTTAATTAGACAATATTTTTACAAACGAGTCTTGCGAATTATAGTACAGTCCTTACTCCAATTACGGCCGTTTTCGGTTCTCGAAAAAAGCGGCCCTAATGGGATAAACGGCCGTAATGGGATTAGCGCCCCTAATAGGGTTTATTTGGGACAAATTTATGTCAATATAGCTTATTGAACTTTTAAATGTCAATTTTACGACCTATTCGACGATGTATGTGACAGTTTAGCATTCAAAAAGTTTGTGTTTGATTTTATTAAAATTGTTGCTAATTTTTTACGATATTTTTTCGCAAAATACTTAGCTATATGATATACGGCCCATATAGAATTATTTATCCCAAAATACAGCCATATAAAAAAGCGGCCGTAATGGGATAATCACTTTTTTGACGAAAAAAGCGGCCGTAATGGGATAAACGGCCTTAATGGGAGCGCCCGTAATGGGAGTAAGGACTGTATTCAACATTCAATTAATAAAAAACGAATACATCATGATTCATGAACGTAAATAACAAACCATTTTATCTGTTAAGTCTGCAGTTTAATCAAAATACCGGTAAATAAATCGGTTTATTCATCAATTGGTAATAATTGTTGATCAGGTGACAAGTTTTGATATGTATGAGAGTATACAAAATGTAATAATAACTAAACACAAACAAGCTATACAAAGATCGCTTTGGACAGGTATAACACTATAAACCGCAGTCTTTCTCAACATTTATTTACTCATTACGAAATTTAAAGATTTATTGTTATCTACCGGTATTTCCAATGTGGAAGCTAGTCTGTACTAATAACGTAACAATTTGAAATAGCATGATGCGGCCTGTTTTAATCCGAATGAATTTTTTTTATGGAGAACGGAAAATCCGACGATAATTTATATACGGATAGTTTCATTGTGTGTAGTTTACCATGGTTTACTTTACTACTTCCACACCGTCCTGATACCGAGTTTTGATATAAATTATAACGTGTGGGCACCGTCTGAACCGGTTTTTTTCTTCTGTGGCGAAAGGGTAATTCGCCGAAATTTTTCCATTTCTGGCCAATGAGAATGCGCAAAAGGGGAACATTTCGGCGGATTAATCTTTCGCCACAAAAGAAAAGAGATCGATTCAGACGGTGCCCATACGTATGATATATTATTTTTCGGTAAAATACCGGTAGTATATAGTGTGATCATGTATGAAGTGTCGGCGGGTCATCCTTTCTTCATAAACATAGTATCCTTAATCAGACGGTGCACAAGATGCTATTAGCATCTTATCAATTTGTATTTAAAAACACTGGTAAATTTTCAACTTGAAATGTATACATATTATTGCGATTATTACTGCGTTCTAAATCCGATCGTTATCATTGTTACTACCCGTAACAGCATTTACACTTTGAAATGGATACAAATGCAACATTCCTACTCATGAGATTCGAAAAATCATAATAGACCTGTCACACAGGAAAGGGCTCGGTAAAGACTGTGAATGAGAGGTTGCACTACGCGTTTTCAAGTCTCCGCAATTTTAAATCGTTTTTTTTGATACCGAGTTCGAGTAATAGGTAAAATAACCAGTGATCGGTTTTGCGGTCTTCATATGTGTTCATTTTCTTTGATTTCCGGTCACTTTTGGTCACTAGAAAAAATTGTGAAAACCGGAAAAACCGGAAATCGAAAAATGTAACCGCCGTAAAAAAAACCGCCGTGTAGAACTAAGCCAGACTCCTTCTTAAAATATTTAAAAAATATCATTCTGGAGTACCGAAACTTTCGGTCCGAAAGGCTTCAGAACTTCCAGGAGCACCGTGAGCACGTTACAAACATGACAAAAGGAAAAAAAAGAATGTGACTGCTCATCCACAATGTATATTATACGTTTTTTTCTGCATTTGGCTCCAGCTGTAAATTACTCAGTTTTGCTACGCTAGACTTTCATGTTGATAATAAAAATCTCTGTGGCTGGCACTTGTGATCAAATACAACGCCGCCAAAGCAACCCAGATTTTGATTTTGGCATAACGTAACATGAAAAGTCAAGCATTGCATGAGATTCTTGCCTAAAAACCAAAACACAATAATTTTCGATGAAAAAAAGATTTTGATCTGCGTCCAGATTTGTATCCCTTGAATAATAACAGCAAGGTCTAACCATCATTTCATCAGGTTTTCCAGGCTTGAATTTTCCTACGAGTAAAATTTAGATACAATTAGATACAGTTACGCAGGCCCGGAACCCCTCTAATGTGTTTTCTGGATAAACGGTATTCTGCCGACAGTTTATATACCGGGTGAAAAGGCGATCAGTGCAAGGCTTTGAGCAAGTTTCCAACGATTTTTAACGCTACTATGACGTCACCGTTGCACTCATCGCCTTTTCACACGGTATAAGTTTGAAATAAAGTTATTATAATACGCCGAATATAATTTGTATCAAAATATACAAATACGGCCGGTTTATACAATTTGTAATAACAATTTGGTATTGCGCAATTCTCCGCTCGTGCTCTTATCGGGCGGGTCTGTCATTGGCTAATGACAATTTGGTATTGTGAAATTCGCCGCTCGTGCTATTATCGGGCGGCTCTGTCATTGGCTAACGACATTTTGGTATTGCGCAATTCGCCGCTCGTGCTGTTATCGGGCGGTTGTTTGTGCATCTTTTTCCCCTATTCCGCCTACGCCCTGCGCAGTTATCGGGCGCCCGATCAAGGTTTTTTGACGCCAAACCCGCCCAATAACTGCGCACCCGGTGTATATCGTTTTGTTCTCACTTTGACCGATCAAGTATTATTTTGAATAAACAAGTCTTAAGGCCAGATGTAAAATAAAAAAGCGCACGGCAGTTTAAACGAAAATTTTAAATAGCCTTCGTATTACCGTATAACAAAGAATAATAAGACGAAAAATAATTAAATGCCGGTATGTGACGAAACGGGTTTTTCGAAAACAAAAAGTGTTTCGGAATAGTGTAATTCGCCGAATTTTTTTCGGCGGATTCACCTCTTCTCAACTTTGCACGTTATACATTTAGTATACTCTCGCCTGTCAGCGTAATATATTTCTTCACATTCACCTTCATTCAGCGTGTAATTATACTAATTACCCTTTCTCCAAAAACACAAGAGACTGATTCAGACGGTACCGTCCCCATGTGTTAGTTGATGAAAAATTGAACTTAAAAAGTACGTTTTTACTTACCACTTTGCAATGTTTCTCTTGCATCTCTAATTTGAATATAATAGGGCTCATCTTAATAAAATTTCGTGCTACAATAATTTAGTGAAAATATCTGAAAACAGACCTTTCTTAACTTTCTTTTTTGCACCGTTGCAAGCATTGCAACAACAACAACAGCAGCAACAACACATGGAATGAATAAATATATTTTTAAAACTTTTGAATGAGATATAGAAAATATGACATATGTTGTATATTATAAATGCCTAATTTATTCCATTTCTCGATAGAAGTGACACCTGTCATATTTACGCCGAGATAATTGACTCCCTTGATCTGGCTGTATTTCGTTAGTAAGCTTTTTGTACGACATTTTGGACGCTATGTGCGAGAGGCTGTTAACTCTCAGGGGGAAGGAGTTTTTGGGAACCCGCAAGGGGAAATTGCGTGTAAATAAACACGCACTTAAAAAATTCACAATAATGCGCAATAATTCAAAAAAAACTTGTAAAGCCAAGTTGTAGAGCTCGTCAAACTACGTCGATTTGACTATTCAGAAATTGATTTGAGCCACCCGGACCCACTAGAGAGCTGTTTGAAATCTCCAACCTACGCAAAAAATAACACCGTCAATCGAATTTTCTCGAAAAGTTGAGGGGGTGTCACCAATACCCGTTTTGCTCTACGGGGCCACCATATGCCTTAAATGGACGAAAAAACCCAGTTGCGTGTCTATTTACACGCACCTCCCCCTGTTTGTTAACTAAAAAATCTAAAATTTGTTATTGACATTTCGATCCTGGGCCTACACAATAAGGCCGTTAACAATGATTAAACTAACTTTTATCACTGATAACTTATCTGATATAAAAGTTATGTTGATTGGCTAAATTATGAACCTCTCTTAACTGTGGTGCTCACGAATGTTCCATGTCGTCATGCGCATAAGTGGTAGTCATCTATCACATGTTTTTCATAAATTATAGGCTATAATTTATAGCGCGCCCTATAATCTAGGGATTTTGTCGGTTATTGGTTTACTATAAAGCCCTGTTCTTGTGTCATTTGGAGAATTTTTGTCCGAAAAATAACTTAACCCCCGTGCTCCACGACCACAAACGTACCGACGATTTTTTTTCAATTTTTTCCTTCTTAAATATTGGTATATGTGCCGTTTCGTAGGAAAAAAATACGCATGGTAACGGAGCTAAGTGAAAAAAAAAAATTTAAACAACAACATACAAAAATAGGTTTTCCCTGAAAATTTCTTTCCAAAATCCACACAATAACAAACCGATTAAAACAAACTGCAACAAAAGGGGTGACATCATACTAGCGCAAGGTTTATTTTAAACCCCTTTCTTTGAACATAAAAACCTAAAAACGGAGTTCGAATAAACGAAACAACGGAAAAGAAAACGATAATTAGAGAAAAAAAAATAAGCCATGACCACCAATTTTTTTCGAAAAAAAATGTTTTGGCCAAAATGTTCGTCTCGAAAAGTTAGCTTTTAATATTTTTGAAAAATCAAGGCCAAGTTCAACGAGTCACGTGATAAATTTGATTAAAGGCCTACAATTGGCCCATTTTTGTGTCCTCGATTAAAGTGCCTTAATTAATTTTTTTACACTTTTTAAGGCACTTAAATCGTGGACACGAAAATGGGCCAATTGGAGGCCTTAAATCAAAGTTATCAGGTGACTCGTTGAACTTGGCCTTGATTTCCAAAAATATCGAAAGTTAACTGTTCGAGACGAACATTTTGGCCAAAACAGTTTTTTTCGAAAAAAATTGGTGGTTATGGCTTATTTTTTTCTCTTATTGATTTGTGGCCGCTCAACTTTCTCTCGTAACATTCCCTGATTATTTTAAAGCTTCGTGCCTCTCAGACTTAATTCTTAAAACACCTGTTGTTAGTCATTTTTGGGTCTTTGATTTTTTCAGTTTTATCCAAATATCGAAGTCGTTGTTCTGAATCAGTTTTCGAGTGAACATGAAAATAGATGGAATACCAATTTTAGCAGATGATTTTAAATTGGTGATTCATAATTTATTTATGGTCAGTGGACCCACTTTGACACGTCGAATGCTAAGACAGAAATTCTGTGACAACTTATTAGTCCATTTTGACATACACAAACTTGATTTTAACTCTCAAACGCTCGATTGGGCTAACCGCTTAAGTAACCGATAGACTATCGGCGATAGTACATAATTGAAAGTATTTTGGTAGCTTTTTTTACATTACATTTTCGGTTACAATATTATTACACCGGGTGCGCCGTTTTGTTTCACAAATTAGGAAAAAAGTGAAACATAATTTGACCGAGCGGGAAAAAGTGAAACATAACGGCGCAGGTAAAGGCGGATTAGCTGGAAAATTTTTCGAAAAAACGTGAAACATTACCGAGCTGGGACAAGTGAAACATAATGGGGTGAAACATAACGGTGCACCGTGTGTAGTACAAACGTACACTACGACGCACAAAGTGAAAAACTTTTAATATTCGCAACCAAGAAAAATGATCTAACCATCACGTCCGACACTTCACGCTAAAACTTCTATTGAGGTATTATTATCGATACGAATTGAGCGTATATACTGTAATGCATTCGGTGATGGATGCGCACACAACGCAACAGTGCTCTCACAACGAAAGACTTTTTTAATATAATACGTTTTGCTGTGGGCGCATCAATCGTAAAGAACTTAAAAATGCTTAACTCTCAAGAGTCACAGGTGTTCTCAAAATCACATTGTTACGATCGTCACAAAACCCCGTTATGACTGTTTTTAAGGTAGAAAAATCTTCGTAAATGTGGGGTTTTATGAAGTATTCAAAAATGCTGAATCCAACTAGACCAAAAAAAAAGAATAGCCAGATGTCTCCAACGTTATCTCAGGAAGATTTTTGAAAAAATTGCGAGAAAAAATTCCTATTTTTGTTCCAAAATTTTTTTTGTGCCTAGATTTTTATAAATTTTCGCTTTTTATGGTATGCGGTTTTAAGCTCTGCCTTGTAGATGGTGAACCAAAGTGATAACAAAAACGATGGATGTATTGGTGAAATCAGTTTTGAAATAATTTTCAGAATATTTTTCTATTCGCTGAACAAAACATTGATTAACCGCTTTGTCACAATCATAGCAAGTTTGGTTAACTCCCGGTCGTCCCATCTGGTGTTTCCGTCCAAATCCACATTTTTAAACGTGTTTCGAATCTAAAATTCAAATTTAGGACAGTCTTAAGAATAGAGTTGAACAACTTGTTTGAGATTTATACCCCTACACAGTTTTTGGGACGGTAATCGTAATTAACTTCGACCCAGAATTGGGGTAAAATGCGATCCAAAAATGTACCTGGACCCAGAACTCGATTTTTTTTTTGAAAAGCGACCCCGTAGGCGCGGAGCGTCTGTAACTGAATTAGAAGCGCGCCTATTGGCTCATGATTTTTCATAGGCGCCTCCTATTGGCTAACGTCCTTTAGCCACGCAAACAACTCACCGCGCTGCTGGTAATTAAACTTACAGTTTTTGTACTCAGATGTGCCACCAGTTTATTTCGCATGTTACTGGGTAACTGGTCGAGCGGTAATGCACTGCTAATACCCATAACGAGCATATCATGAAGGCCTTTAAATCCTCCCATTTCACGTTTCTCCAACATTTTATTGTTGTTCGAATCAATAAACTCGATTATAATTTGAGAAGCCACGCGTAGCACACAATAGCCACCCTAAGTAGAGTATTATTCGGGGTATAATGTAGGCTGTCCCAAGCTTTCGAGTATGGGAATACCAGAAACAATACGAAAATCCAGAATATACGTTTTGTAGCTTTTTCGAAAAAAAAATCTCGAAAATTTAGGGGGGGAAAAAATTGTTTGTTTTCGAAATCGCCAAAAGTAGGCTTAAAAGAAAGCCCTTGATTCACTAGTTCCGAATATATAAAAATTAGCCGTTATAAAAAAAAACACGTTCAAAAAATTAAGTTTAAAAATTGAAAAATCACGAAAAAAGTGTTAGGACCCTCGAAAAAAGCTTGGGACAGCCTAGTATAATGTGAACATTTTTTTTAGTTCACTTTTTTCGATCAAAAGTTTTGGCGTTGAAGTAATTGGTTAAGAAACGATAGTCTCTGAGGGTTGTGAATAAGATTTGACATTACGGTAACCTCACTCACCATTCGAAGTTCACGTAATGTGGTACTGCCGTCGTTATTTTTGTCTATGAATGTAGCAAACATTTTTTCCATCATCGGTCGACTGGCGGCCATCATACCAGGATCGATTTTGTCTGAGCCAATAAGGCTTAAAATCACGATAAGTATTGCGTAAAAGATCATACTTTATTGAAATTAACTACTGGAGTCGCCAAATAACAGCCTCAGAAAGAATTGATATACACCAGTTGTACGATTATCTTTCGAAAACCATGTCGAAAATGGCGAAAGATAACTGAAAATAGGCTCAAAAATGGAAGATAACCGTACACTGTGTAGGCGTATGGTTGAAATTGCGTAGGCGATGAAAGATAACTGCAAATAGGTATTACGTAACATACGTTTATTGCGCAGTACGAGTTTTTTCTACGAAATGAAAGATAACTGAAAATAGGCGTTACGTAATTATTAGGGTCTAACGCCGGTGAAGGGTAGTAAATGGTCGCGAAAAAACCCATTTATGAGTACTTTCGCGACTACACCATTTGGTCGCGAAACCATACTTTGAACAACGATTCGCGACCTTGTGGTCTCGAAACCATGTTTTGAACAACGATTCGCGACCATGTGGTCGCTAAACCATCTTTTGAACAACGATTCGCGACCAAATGGTGTGGTCGCGAAAGTACTCATAAACGTGTTTTTTAGTACCCCACTCCCTAACGCCATTGTAACAAAGTAAACAGATTTTGAGTCTAGAGCAATTTGTTGTTTTTAGGTTATGTGTTTTTACGCTCCTAATCATCCCGATCATTGTTTCTTCTTAAATGTGTGACAAACCATAAATTATTGTCCATAATCGTTCAAAGTTTGTGAAAACAGTGACTATTTCAAGAATCTGGCAATTTTTGGTACAGGATGGAACATATTAGTCCTAACGTACCTAGCAATATGGCTCATTAATTTTTGAGTGCATTTTTCGTCGTCATCGGCGGTTAAAACGTTGTCATGTTCGACGTCACAATAATCAAAGTACATTTTGAATATTGGTGCGTTTTTCGAATCCTCTTTGAAGTCCATCATTGATTGATGATGGTCCATTTGGTCGTATTTCATTTGAATTAGTTGAAAAATTGAATCAATTTGGCTTGGGTCAAACTTTTTAAGGTACACAATTTACCGCGGTATACCGCGGGATTTTTTCATTTTTTAATTTACAGGGGACGCTGTGCTTGGTCTGTCCCAGGGGCCGTTTTTGTCGATTTAAGGTGTACCACAGCCGGTTTTGGTGAAAAAGTTATTGCTGACGCCCTTTAATTTTCGAAAACATGAGAATTAGTCAATTCGGGAAACCCGAAGTCTGGTAAAAATTCTGTAAAATTCCTATTCTTTCAATTTCCTTCTATTACGCACATCGCCGATGTGACATCGGGGTTCAAGACCTCAAGGAACACGATTTGACATAAGTTTTATATAAAATACAGTTGGTTATCTCAAACAAGTATACATTATTTTTTCCAAACATTATTATCGTAATTATAATTTTACGAATTTTTAGAATGAATTCCCGGTGATCTATGGGTCTGATAAGGTGAAGGGTAGTTTCACGACCATTTGTGGTCGCGAAAGTACTAATTAACGAGTTTTTTTCGCGACCATAAATGGTCGCGAAAGTACCCCACTCCTCTGATAACCCCAGTAGCGAAGTTTGGTTGAATTACTAAAAATAGCCATTTTCTGCTTGAAATACCCAAATATAGTACCTCGATATCTTACAAACCATACATTTTCGTTAATATTTTTTAGAACGTCCCAAAATTATGTCCCATTCCTGAATATTTGAGACATCCAGGCTGGACTGTCCGAAGACTACACTTACCAGAGTGGCAAGAGAAAACAAAAACATGACTTCTCTATTAAACTTTTTAGCTGATTTCTATATTTTTATAAGGGAGAATTGTGAAATTGCCGTGTTTGTTGATGGATCATAGCAAATAAATATCAACACAAAATATTTAACTTTCATATTTTTTTCTGGTTAGACCCTATTCAGTTTGAATGAAGATTGAATAAAACAACCGACTTTATAATCGAAAAAACAAAATTACACCATTATTAACTCTCAGGGGGAAGGAGTAAGTTGGTCATTTAATTTATAAGTGCTCTACGCAAGATACGGTAAGATAGTTGGGTAGAGTGTAAGGGGAAACGCTTCAAAGTTTTAACGCTTTAAAAGTTTTTCTTGCTAAGATAATTTGATTAACTCCATTGAAAAATAGTAAAGCGTTCATAATCAGCGCATCGCGCTCAAAAAAAGGACAGGAATTGAACAAAAAAAAAATCGGTATCAAGGATTTCCACATATCACAATCAATGATAGATATGGAGGAAGTGAAATGGACCACCAGGGCCCCCTAGAGAGCTGTTTGAAGTCTCCAACCTACGCAAAATAATGACTTTTTTTAACCGGCCAGCGCGTAGGTGGCACATCCAAATCAATTTTTGAATAGTCAGATCGACGCAGTTTGACGAGCTCTACAACTTGGCTTTACCAGTTTTTTTTCGAAAAATTTTCGATTCGCCCACTTCTTTCATATCTACCAATAAAAGAATGAATTACGAAAAAAAATAATAATTTTGGCTTGCTCATCACCGGCTGTGTTTCCAGGAATATTCGATCGAAAAAAAAATGTTTTCTTCTCTATCCATAGATCTGCTATAGGCTATAGCCGTTGGGCGACTACCAAAAACCGGCAACTAACAAAAACTTCTGACCCGCACAAAAGTCTGAAATCTACACGGAGATTTTCGCGTTTTTTGGGTTTTTTTGCTTATCTCTCATCATAATATTACTTAACCGTTTAGTCTTAACACTTGCACTACCGTTTTTACTCTCCTGGTGCGGTCTCGATAACGCCATTGCCCATTTTTACTTCTTGAAACTATAGGGTCAAAGCGTGTATTTAAGTCTTAAAGTATTCCAATAAGTCTATAAAGGGATGTTGAGCTGTTTTTTTTCAAATATGTTTTTAAAATTATAAGGCATGATCAGTTTTCCTCGCAATAAGAAGAAAAACAGTATTGAATCTGGTAACCGGATGTCAATTTTCGATTAGTCAAATTAAATTTAAGTAAATCTTCACAAATAGTAACCGTGGTACTAAAATTCATCGTATTCAGGAACATGATTAAAGATAACTCTAATCTTTGTCAAGCTTAACTCTCAGGGGCAAGGAGTTTTTGGGAACCCGTAAGGGGAAAATGCGTGTAAATAAACACGCACTTAAAAAATTTACAATAATTTGCAATAATTCAAAAAAANACGCAAAAAATAACACCGTCAATCGAATTTTCTCGAAAAGTTGAGGGGGGGTCAACAATACCCGTTTTACCCTACGGGGCCTCCATATGCGTTAAATCGACGAAAAAAACCAGTTGCGTGTCTATTTACATGCACTTCCCCCTGTGAGTTAATGCAAAATGCATGAGAACAGTGTTTTATGGCACTGCCGGGAATTAATGATATTTTACAAGCATTTTTTTTCACTATTGTGGTTCTTGGAAATTTTTTTTTTTTGTTTTGAGCGTTCACTCCAGTATTTTATTTGAAGATTTAATGAATGAAAAATAAATGTGTATTTATACAATGCTTCTTTATAACAACTATGGTTCTTGTCGATGGCAGGTCCGCGATCGCATAGTTGTAGTTGTTTTGTTTTTGTTTGGAGTTTGTGCAGGTTTATTGTTTTTGATTGTGCAGGAGAGCATGAAGGGCACATCCCGAATAACGTATAGCCGCATTCGTACACACCGTCCATGGAAGCTAAAATACACATAAAATGTTAATACCCTACTACCGGGTTAAAGTGGCACCGTGTTTTTATTATTGAATGTAATTTAGTTTTACATTTTCGTTTTATAAAATATATAAATTTCGTAAGTATATAATTTTCGTTTTATAAAGTATATAATTTGGAAGGATATTGTTAGTTTTAGTGAAACAAAATTTAAAGTTGTTTTCGATTAGTTGTTTTATTAGAAAACTAGTTATGTTTTAAGATGTTTCTTGTAATAAAGTTCTTTATTTTTATAATTCACATAGCTTATATTGCTTTAGTAGGCTTTGTACATTATACATTATGCTTGTACAAATTGATCATTTTATAATTGGAACTTGGTTACGTCTTTTTATTTTATTTTTCTTATATTTGTGGAGCATTTCCCCTAAAATGCCTACCATATTTAATGTTCGGTTTTTCTTTTAGTTTTATTTTTGTTGTAAATGAGTATACCTTATGGCTTTAAAAATCCGCGTGTTCAACTTTCTGCTTTTTGTTGGGATTTTTCTCATCAGCAAACGAAAGCGAGTCGTATAAGCGCCGTTGACGAAGTGTATTCGTGGTGGAAATGGGGGTAGCTGGCAATGGATAATTTTCCATTAAATCAGGTTTGATAATATATGCCGCGCCCGCATGAATAATGGAATCGAACCCTTTCAATGACTGCGCTTCATGGTGTATATAATCTGCTGTGTCCAATATGTACAAATTTCCAGTTTCTTTATGAAAATCTTCCACAAGTATTTGTGCAATTTTTACAATTATGTGCCATTGGGGGTGTTTAATGTTCGTAGCTAATAAGGTACTGGGTTCTGGGAAGAAAACTTGGGTAAGGAGCTTTTGAATTACTTCCGCAAATTGATACCAAAAAGTGGCGTATGCACACTTTAGGTTTTTTTCAATAAGCGATTCCAGGGCAATGAGGTGTACGGGGGTTAAGAGTTTGTCAATGTTGACTTTTGAGGGTCCGTGCCTTGTTGCTCGTGGGATTTTGAGATGGGTAAACATAATGATCTGTACAATAGGGAGAATGGACTTGATTCTGTCACTGTAAAATTGAAGTTTTTGACCTCGAATATGCAATGGCAGCTTGACATAAATTGCGACCCATTTGTTTAAACATTTGGGGTATTCAAACATTTGGGCTTCAGCGATTTTAGAGAGTGGTATACAAATGTGTTCCCCATAAGTCAGTTTGGACATTCTAAAAATTTTTTTTATAAATTTAAAACTACTTTTAAATAAGTTCAAATTAATCGTTTTATTTGTACTGTTACAATTTTTGGTGGCAGATTTTGTGCAGATTGTATATGTGCTATACTTTATGTTGCTGTTTGTTTGTGGGTGGCTTCTTGTGCGATTTGAGTGGCGATGTCTTTTAGAAAGGTGTCGCCCACTAGGCCCATTGTAGTAACCGTATGCGCATAGAAAATACCGGTTTGGTCAATACGTCCTTTCATTCTGTTTAGAGTTCAAATGAAGCTATTTGGTTGTACCGTTTTATTTTTCCCAAGTTTTTGGAGAGTTTTTGTACAAAAAGAAGAAATTTTATGTTTTATGCTTTGTAAAAAGTAACGCGTAGAGTTTAAGGTTTACCTTTAGGCTCGGTGTACAATTTATAGCCGTTAGCAATTTGCGATTCCCAAATTTATTTGGGAATAATTCGGGCGCTTTGGGTGGATTCGAACCCGGGACCTCTGGGTAATGAGCCGAGTATAAACCCGCTCAGCCACGCTGCCTGATAGTTTTAATTGTACAGCCACATATTTGTATAACATGTTGACTTTTAGAAAAATTTATTATAAGCTTTAAAGGCTTTTTAGTATGGTATTATTTGATACTCGTTTCTGTAAATAGAATTTTTAAGCAGCTCTCCGTCGGTTTGTACATGCTGGCCCAAGACTACTCTGATTACTGCATCTCCCACAAAAAGCAACAGTTTTGGGTGATTGGTGTCGATTAGTCGGCCGATAAAGGAAACTTTTTGTCCGAAATTGTGTTGAATCAAACTTGCGATAATTTGCGGGTGCTCTGTGTGCATTTCTATTATTTTCTAAAGTAGTGTATATAATTGTACATTTTTATGTTATTTTGATTTTATAAATTTAACTCTCAGGCGCTGTTCAGCCTATAAAATGAACTAGACACTTAAATGGCCTTAGAAGTACTTTTAATTGCAGTAATATTTTTGGAAAAAAAATCCGTTCAAGGGTGGTAGGCGATTAATGGTTAACCCCTGAGAGCTCAAATTTAATTTTTGTCATATTTAATTGCATCTAAAGGGTGGTTTGTACATAAAATTTCAAAATAATTCACTTTAAGTGTGCGGTTGTGTTGTACTGTTAATCTAAATCTGCATAAATGTTCAAAGTTTCAAACATGTTGAAGAGTTTGTACAAAATAATATCGATATTTGCCGTGATGTTGACGGTTTCATTATTTGGGCGTGTTTTGGTGCTCCAGAGTTTGTTAATAAGCTCTAGTGATATGCGCGTAACGGTACGGGTGAGATATGCACGTTCATCAAACGATTCACCTAGCAGCCCGATTTTTTGCACTTTTGAGAGTTGTTGGCGCAATTTTTGTATATCCGGTAGAGTCCAAATATGGTTGCTTTATTAGGCTGAGTCGAAGATAATAGTTTTTAGCTTGGTTTCCCACACTAAAAAAAATTTTTTTTGTTTTTAACCGTTTTGTTAATAATGGAGACTTTATAATATGAAATATGTGGTTTTACAAAACTGCGTGTTTTATTTGAGGGCTTTGTTTTAGTACGGTGAGTTTTCAAAGTTTTAACGCTTTTGGAATGTTTTTGCAAATTGTGCAAAGATATCTTATTTTTACTGTATTTGTACAATTATAGCATATTTTGAATTTCAACTTTAAGCCCAAGCTTGATTTCAATTTCTCTGCAATGTATTTGTCGTCGTTCATTATTGGCGCAAATGTACCAAACTCGAATTGAGTTTGCAAATGCAATATGTTCAGCTGTAAAATCAACTGGAAAACGTTCTCTGCTGCATGCTTGTTAATAAACTTTTTTCCGTTATTTGTACATGGATGAGTGTGTTGTTTAGACGAAAGTCCTTTACATGCCAACTGTACAAAATTTGCTGAGTTTTTACAAATTTTGGCGAAAAAAGAAACATTTCCAAAAATATGATTTTGTTGGCTGGTTATTTGAATTGTGAAAGCTATATGCGAAAATATTGGGTGCGTTTTTGTTTCAGGTGGTTACAATTAGGTTGATTAGTTATTGTATAGTACATTTGTGTAGTTTTTGTTTGTACAATTTGTATTCTTACTGCGTATAACCTGCTTTAGACTAGACTTTCCATAAATAAAAATTTGAGTCGGTTTGGAATATGGCTGACCCAAAGTTCCACGTCACTTTTTAAGGGTGCTGTGGATCATAAGTAGCCATTTTCTGAGAATTTTATGAGGTTTATATTTTATTGAACCGGGATATGAACTATTTCGCAGGTGAGCACTTTGCAAAAGGTGTATAAGGCAGTGAAATTCGCAATTTGGCAGGTATATAGGCGGTGTAATGTACAATGCATAATTGAAAATGAGCCAAAAAAGACTATTATGTGATACCCCTAACCGCCATAAATATAAATTTATCACAATTAGGGGTAGGAATGCCTTAGGTATTTTGTTAAAATATTTATCTACATGTCTAATACAGTCCTTAATTCAATATGATAGAGCGGGTATAAATGTACATTGGGACAAAATTTTGTTTTTCATTTGAAGGTTTGAAATTTAACTCTCAAGGGTCCGGGGACTTTGGGAGACCTTTGAGAGTTATGTGCTGATATCTTTCTGTTGTACTAAACAAAAAAAGACATGATTTATGTTGAAAAAACTGACCTAAAATACAGTCCGGGCTGTTAAATTGGGCAAAGTAAGCGTCGTGTGGCCCCACCACCCCTCAACTTTAGGTTTGAAAAGTGACTAAACCGAATGTGTTTTCATGCTGAAGGGTAAGCCGATGAATAAACGAGATGATGTTTCTCATTTTATCCAACAGCAAGGCTCTATTCGCCTGAGTTGGAGGGGTGGTGGTGGCTGCAGCAATATTATAATAGGACAGAAATACATGCCTAGCTATAGACGCTGCATATTTGATGAATTCGACGCTCTTTACAATTGCCATTTTGCGAAAGGTTGGAAATTTGTCCACTGTATTCGTACGAATCCACGATTGAACAGCCGACGTAAAATTTCCTGAAATTTGTGCATTGTTAATAGCCCGTTTTAAACTGTTTGGCATTGGGAGACAGAGGGCATGATCCAGTTTACGGTCCATGACTTGAGTAAGTCGCTCAAGTAGAATATACGCCTGTATATTCAAGTTTGAGGTGCGACCGTCCTGTAAGATAACTTTTCGCACTAGGCCATATAATTGATTATCTGCCATGACTGATACCGTTTTTGCTATGTCTAATTCAAAAATAACGAAAACTCCTTCATGATGTGGGCCATAATTTTGTTTAACTCTCAAAGACTATCGGATTAAAAATGAAAAACAGTTGAAAATTTGTAACTTATAATAGTTTATTTTTGTTTGTTTTTGGTTCTTGAGAGCTAAATTCTAAATTTAACGCATCCCAATCTTCAATTAATTTACCTGTACAATTCTATTCGTCCGGGTCCAAATGGTCCCATGATGGACAAATTTTGAGCGGATAAGTGACTGGGCGTTTGGACTTGAAAAGGATGGAGCCTTCCCGGGCTAATTTAAGCATGAGATGATTGAATTTTTTCATCTCATTATCCGGTGTGCCCTCCTTCCAATGTTTCTCAACGGCTTGATATAAAATGCCGACGCGATTACGTACATAGGCTCGTAAACGAGGGCTACGTCGAATCGCGTCACCGAAATTGTCGTGGTCCAAAAATGCTGAAAGTTTATCCGCCGCGTTATTCATTGACGGGAAATTTTCCCAATATCTCCATGTATGAATCCGAGGGTCATCATCGATGGCCTGTAAAAATTTAAGCGCGAATTCGGCTTTGTATAAAAAAGGCGGATAAAGGGTTGGAAATGTATTAGGGTTTTCATAAGCGTTGCGACGAATGGAAGGAAATTCTTTACGAATCTCTTCCAATTCGTCGCCAATTTGGTCTAGGTGCCAGTTTAAGAGGTCCTGGTGGTCTAATACCGTATGACCTACGATTTCCTTCCAAGGCATGTTTTATGAGACCGGGGTATCGTTTAAAAATTATGAATTATAATTTAAAAACTTTTTACTGAAATTTATTTAAAGGGCTCCGTTATTTAACTTTTCTCTGACTTTGTCCTCTTAATTCTATGTTGCAAGTTTTTGAAAACTGGTTTTTTTAATTTGTACAATTGGTATTTATAAAGGGGTTTGTACACTGTGTGAATATTTCCGAATTATTTGGAATTATTGCGTTTTATCATGAAGGAGCAGAAAAACCCATGATTTCAACCAAAAGTGGTCAAAACAGTCATTAGGCAACGAAAAAATACGAATTACGACTATTGCAAAGACGGTCCTTTTATTTGTATTTTGAGCTGTAAACTCCACAAATCGTAACACCAGAATCTAAATAGTATATGTTATGATTTTTTTTGACCATATTTTGCTTTCTCTGATTTTTTTTTTTCTCTTTTAATATGTACAGTGGTGGCTTAGTTTGCGTCTATTAAAATGTTTTGTGCAGTTTATTATAATTTTGGTTTTTGTTGCGAAAAAAATTGTGTTATGATTTAGAATATGACTCTCTCTTTTAATGATTGGCCGAAAAAATGAGTAATTTTTAACTCCTAACTGGAATGTTTTAATTTTAACTTTTGAGTAAAGTTCAACGCTTTTAAGTTCCCAGTAAACGGCTACATCAGTTTTGGCTGTTTTTGTGAAATTTATCCGTTTCGTAATCTTAAATTAATAAGAATATGATTTTAGTAATATTTTACAATTTTATCCGTTTAACTGTATATATCGATGTTTTCGAGTTATTTGTTAATCTTGGGTTTTATGAAATGTTTCTAGAATTTGTTTGTTTTTACTTTAAAAAGGGATGTTTATCCGATAATTGGTCAGTTCACTTTTGTGAAAACAACAAAAAGTTTATAGGGGTTAAACTTTCCTATTATGAATTTTTTACCGGTGCTGGCGGGGTTAAGCCTGCCTGCTCCAAATTTATTGGAAGAAAATCCGACTTTGGGGTCCTTGCTGATGGAAATGTGTGTAAAGTTAATAGGTCTGATTTTTGACCCTTTTGGGCCGGATTTAACTTCTATGTACAACAGCGACTTTTCTACGGAGAAAACCTTAGATTTGATCAAAACCGTTTGTCATTTGTTTGGAGGCGAAGATTCTATGCGTGAACGACAAGTAAGAAAATTTTTCTTACTATACTTTGTACATTTTAGTGTGTCTTTCAAGAAGTTTTATTTGTAAGCCTGTTACTAACGTTAGTTTTAAGATTACTCGAGGGACAATTCTTGTACAACTGAAGCGTCTAGGCATAAATTCTCATATAGATAAAATGCTCGGCGATGATACCTTGTCCCAACTAGACTGGGAGTCAAAAGAAGCTCTAAGCCTTAAAACAATACTTGGCAACTATTTGGTATTGAATTCATCTTTGGATGCGACTAATGAATTGGCTAATTCTGCGGCTCGTGAAAAGGCTGCAAAAGAGTTGTACAATGTAAGCATATTGTTATTAAGATATGTAGTATTATGTACAAAGTTTTTAATATAAGTTGATGTTCAGACTACTAAGTGGGACGTGACTGTACAAAAGTTAATGTTGGCTCCTGAACTATTCCGTTTGATGACTGTAGATGAACTGTCCGTTTTCGGAAATATCAGCAATGTAGGTGCTTTGGAGCGGGAAGTAAAACTGTTGCCCGACTCAACACGAATTGAATTCGAGCATCGTGAGGATTATGATCAGATTTGGGAATCTAATATTCCATTAATAGATGGTAAGTTAGGCCTTTCAGTAGTTAGAGGTTATTTTGCGGTCTCTTGAAATTACTTGTACATACTTATGTTTCCTTTAGATTGGGCTCGCGATACTGTAGATTTACGTGCTGCTAAAGCGAAGGCTTTACGTTCATTAATTGGATTTGATATGGATTCTTTTCATGTACATTCTTTGAATCAAGCTGGCAATTTTCGCTGTAGTTCGGGATGTGGTGTTGGGTGAGTACTTATTTAGTACGTTTTTGGATTAGATTAATATTTTTAATTATGTTTTTCTAATAGTATTTTAAGAAAATTTGCCATTAACTGTGGGATACAGTCTTGTTTGGATGATGTACAGGGGTGCGGTATCCGAAGTCTATCGATAAACATCATTAAAGAGGAATCTTTGACCTTGTGGGAGCGTTTTGCGGTCATTTCACGTCGTTTGAATGTATTCTCACGACTATATGAAACCACCTCAGAAGGGATTATGTACAAAAATGAACAACTTGATCGGTCTCAGAAACTTTCTGGTAAAAGTGTACAAATTGTATGTGGAATTGGTCGTGGCAGTGATGAGCGGGGCTTGAGCAGTGTAAGTTAAAGTTAGATTTTCCTTACGATTTTGATTGTTTTGTGGTTTTGTTTAATTTTATTTGGCTTTTTGATTTTAACATTTTTAACAAAGTTTTATTTGGGATATGAACATTATTGTATCTGGTACTAATTTGACCTTTTAGGTACGGTGTACATTACGTGGCTTACTGATATTGAGTGGCTTTCAAGTGAAAACTAGCTCTGATAATCTAGGAACTCTATGTCTGGATTTGAACGGTATTACTGAAAAAACTTGCGGTAAATTTAGTTGGATTTTGTCAAACTTGTATAATGATATTGCTATTTTGAAAAATGGAGATCACCCTAAACATATTCAAACTGTAATTTGTGAGTTTACTCATGATGGTGTAAAAATTGGTAATAAGGAGTTAACTAATTTTTTGCGGGTTATACTTCTGAATTAATGTATTGTCAGGATCAATATAAGGCACGGTTTCCGAAAACTGGTGGGGATAGGGTATTACGGGCTTTCGATGAAATTCATGATTTAAAAATTAAATTGTATAGCGATAAGGAAGTTTTAAGTATGACTGGAGAAGCTTTTCACTTGGCTTTGCCCTATTATTATCGTAAAATGCGTATGGCCAGTATGACCGATGAGGCAGTTATCGCTCGTCCTGGGGCTCAATGCTGTGAAAAATGTACATCTGTGGCTTGTCCGGTTAATGTTTGTGTAAGTTTTGTTTATTTTTAAGGTGATTGTACATAATTTAACTCTTAAGGCCCGGAGAACTTTTGAAAGTACTCTTATGGGTTTTGTACAACAAGAGAATCCTTGGGAGTTACGATTATCATCACATGATTTTACAGCGCATTCGATTGAACACCCTTTAAATACCAGTCCTTTTTCGACTTGCGGTCCTGTAGGGTTGGGAGCTACTGAGCGATATCTGCCGTTTCCAGCGGATACTGAATGGACGGATTTGTTTTGGCCAATTAAAGAATGCAGTTTACTAGAACATGCTCTATCTGCTGGTGAGTGCTTAAAGTATTTGTTTTATTGGGAAAAAGAACATCTTTAAGGGAGCTTTTATAACTGATGGTTTTTTAGGCTTAACAGCTGACTTTGAACGTGCATTAAAGATTTTTTGTGGCGAGCCTAAGTACAGATTGAACATGAGAAAAACCGCTGTACATATTTACTCTACATCATCCAGTCCTGCGCAAATTGACGAAAAAGACATAACTAAAACGGTCCCTGCAAATTTTGCACATGTTTCTTGTATAATGTCATTGACCTCTGTACAACGCTTTATTGACAGATTTGGACCTTGTTATCGATATGAAAATGGTACAACTATTGTTTATTTCCATAGGAACAAATTAGTTCCTTTCGGAACTGTAGATAGTTTGTGGGGGCCGGTTTCCGATAAGACTAAATTTGTAGAACCTGCTTTGTCTGCTTTGAAAACTGTACAACCTGCTACTGAGCTTTAAGATTTTGTATATTTTTCAGATTTGGAAATATGTTTATTTTGGCTTAAAGGGGTTTAAATTTATACAGTGGTATATGAGATGAAAACTTTTGGATAAGTGCTTTAACAGATAGTTAGCGTATAATGGTTTATGTTTGATTTTTGATTAAAGTTTTTGATACAGTATAGCTTGAGTGTTTTTATGCTTATTTATCTGTTCGAAGAAAATAAATTTTGTTTTTTTGGATATTGCGTGTTAATCTAACATATTTACTTTGGCATCTTCAAAAAAGTTTTTCACGAAAAGATCGAACTCCTTTTGATTACCATACGTTTTGTGAGCAATTTTTATGATTTTGGTAATAAGTTTTTTACGGTCTGCATTTGTTTCAGTAAGTGTAAATTCTTTCATGGCTTTTACAAAATGGAGAGCTTGTCCTAAAAAAGCGACTGGCTCTAACACCAATTTTTGTATTTCTCTGTTTATAAAAATTTTCAAAAGTTGGTAATGTACTGAAAGTTTGGCTCCAAAAGCTGTGGTGGTGAGAAAAACCTCTTCAACATTTATTGGAATAAATGTTTTGCTAAATTTATTATATAAATTTACAATTTGTTCCGTGAGTTTGGTGAGGTTCTGAAGTATAACCACATGGTCGTTTGTGGGCTCAATAATTGTTTTTTGTACAAAAGTCATATTGATAATGTTTTTCATGAAATCCGACTCAGGGTTTGCGAACATTTCTGGTTGGGCTTCTAGCAAGGCCGATAAGGCTAACAATAATTTTTTTATCAAAGTTGACAGTTCAGGGTGATTGTCGGCTTCATTTAAAAAGGATAAGATCTGTACAGGGAAATCTTCCGCATCTTTTAAAATTTGTGCAAGTATAAAGTTCAAATCGATGCCGACCGCCCATGGCCCTTCTGGGTCGAAATTTTCGAATGTAGAAGTTTGGTTATTTGGAAATTCTTGCCAATCTACCGTTTCTCTTCGCAGTTTAACCATAGTTTTTTGGCCCATTTTAATGATGGCTAAAAGTTCACCATTTGTCTGCATCGACTTACGTAATTGTTTTTGTAATTGGTGGTTTTGCAGGGTTAGGTTTATAAACCGAAAGGGACCCTATGTGGCTCGTTGGTTCCTATAGGTTTTGATCTAATAATAAACTATTAACAAGGTATATTCTGATTCTAGCCTATCAAAACCATAAACGGAAATGACTATACGGAAATGAATAACTTTGTTCAGTACTTGCTGATATTGCCTATTTTTAAGTGATAACCCAATAATTATAATTTTACAAATTAAAAATAATTAGCATAGAATTTTTTTTCTATCGAGAACAAACCAATAACAGACAATGGAGAATCAATTAGAGTCATGGGATATTTGGAACGTTTTACCACAAATAAGGTAGATTCTTGAAATTCAAGATTATATAAATTTGTATGTAATCAATAAGTTATTGGAAATAACGATGGTTTTATTTTAACTCCCAGGGGAAGTGCGTGTATAAAGACACGCAACTTGTTTTTGTTCGTTGATTTAAGGCATATGGAGGCCCCGTAGGGTAAAACGAGTATTGCTGACCCCCCTCAACTTTTCGAGAAAATTCGATTGACGATATTTTTGCCCAATTTGGAGATTTCAAACAGCTCTCTAGGGGGCCCTGGTGGCCCTGATCAATTTCTGAATAATCAGATCGACGTAGTTTGACGAGCTCTACCACTTGGCTTAACAAGTTTTTTGAATTATTCCGAATTATTGTGAATTTTTTAAGTGCGTGTTTATTTACACGCATTTTACCCCTTCGGGTTCCCAAAAACTCCTCCCCCCTGAGAGTTAAATAAAAGAACACTTTTTGAACCACTCAAAATAAAAAAAAATACTGTTGTACATCGAAAGCGCTCATAAAACTGATCAAAATGTCAAAAAATTTCACTACTCACAAATAGAACTTTTTTCTGATTTGGAGGCTTTTTTCAATTTCTGTAGTTTTTTAGGGACTTTGAGGACTTTCTTTCATATTAAATAATAATGTCATTTCTCTTCAATTTTTCCTGTGAAGTCAGAAATATTGAACACGCTATACAAAAATATACGCCCAAATGGCAAACATCCTTTGAGGGTCGAAAACTAGTTTTGGTTTGAATTATCGGATAACTACATATATCCGTCCCTTAAGTGCCGCTTCCTTAAGTGTTTTCTCTTAACTGGTTTTCAAGCTGAAAAACAAATAAATATGAACAAAATATATTGTTTTCTAATTAAAAAAATGGCCCTAAGAGGCAAACCATCCCTTAAGTGCCGCGTTTTTGACGGTTTTAGTGGCAATTAAGGGACGAAGGACTGTACTTGATAATACTAACTTTACTAAAATGTTTTATACAAAATATAAGTTTACCTAAAAAAGCTCTGAAAGCACTAAAAAGTTTTTCAAAATAACAAAAAACTCAAAAAAAAAAAAAATCTCAAAAATGAGTCTGACATGTTTTAGCGTTTTTCCATATTTAAACGGTTACAATCTGGAATTCTAAAATAAAAAAAATAAGTTGCTAATTTTGTCTTTCATTTTCTGTCGTGAATAAAAAAAAAACATGAACCAATTAAGTTGTATGCAAGTGATTTGGATGATTTATCCGGCATTGACATGTACATTTTCTGGTATGAATTATGGATTTATAAGTTTATCGATGCATTTACCCAATTATCATTGTGGATATTCGACAACGTACGAAAACTTAACTTCTTATGATGGTAACAAAACGAGCTGTGAAATTGGTTCATCAAACAATACAAATGAGTTTTCGTGTATTTATTTTCCTGAAAAAGTAAGTGTGTCGAAGATGTATAACACGCGTTTCACTTCAAACCAAACTGAGTAGGTTATATAAAAAAATGGAGGCGGCAATGAAACAAAAAAAAAAGATGCATAGTGTGTCCGTGAGGTGTTTGTTCTCGTACGCAACGAGAGAATTCTGATTGGCGGTTC
>SCLG01000050.1:1217866-1229370 GCA_004367875.1 Oikopleura albicans
CTGAAAAAGTGCACAAGTAGGCAGTCGTGCACAATTGGAAGGTTAAAAGTGTAATTAGGGGTTTCATAGAACAATAAAGTCCTTTGAAGTTCATTCGTAAAAATAAATCTAAAAGAAAAGACGTTTCAAAATTGCATCAATTTTAGGCGGGAGTTATCATTGGTGTAGTATTGATGATTGTAAGGTTACAAGACATTCCTCATCATACTTATGCTTACCTGCTGAACAGTTCTCTTCATCGGAGCCATCGGCGCAGTCAGGATCACCGCCATCACAGACCCACGATTTTGGTAAACACTTTGTTTTATCAGCACATCCAAACTGATCAGCATCACATTGCAGCTCTGAAAATAGTTATCATACATAGTTCAAAAATGTATATTTTCATTTAATGTATATTTTCATTTAAATGTATATTTTCACTTTAAGTTATTAATAATAAGTGATAACATTAAAATAGCCTAATCCTGGGTTCTGCAAATAAGACCCACGCCGAGATCTAGGTCGATTAGCTAATACGCAAGAACTATTTTTATTTTAAACTACAAACAAAAGTTCAACTGTGTTTTATAATTTCAATAAAAACTTCATTGATTCGACAATTTTCTTATCAAAAGTATAAAAAATGTTATGAAAAACTACCGCTACCAAAAACTACTAAATTCACCAACGAAAACTATTATTTATCATCACCGTCAGCATCATCGCCGTCTGCATCATCACCGTCGGCATCATCACCGGCAGCATCATCGCCGTCAGCATCATCACCGTCTAAATTTTTTTTCAAAATTTTTTTTTCAAAATTGGCCTAGCGTTCCTAGTATACCGTGTCCCCTCTTAACAAATGCGGCATTATACAGAGGGCAGAAGGGAGCGACACACCGGTTCCAAATAAAAAGGGAAAAATTAGTTTTTAAATCATCTTAAAATATGCCAACACGGTATACTATGAACGCTCTCTACAAAAAGTTAGTTTGGTGTTTTATTTATAATCAGTTAGCCGTTTCACTTTAACGTTAACCGTTAACGCACAATATTGAAGAAAAGTGTTCATGGACCAGATCTAGTTCCTATGGCGCACGACAGTTCATGGAAACCGAACGGTTAACCGCGGATCGTGTAGGCGTTAGCTCTGAAAAAAAACTAAGTCCAAAAGTGGACGGTTATACCGGTTCTGGACAGTTAACGGCATATCCTGTGTACTGTTTTTATCTTAAGTCGCTTATTTGTTCAGAATTTTTCTCCTTAACGTGCAAGAGAGTCGAGGAAGCGGGTTAAATGGAAGATTCAAAATTTCTGGTTAGAGTACTTACCATCAGAGCAGTCTCTTGAAATCCAAACACCGCTGAATTGAAAGTCGGGATCACTCGGTACTTCAACGTCACAATCACGGTATAATCCGCAATAATCATTATCCCCATCATAATAATGAGTAAAATGCGTGCATAAACTATCGTCCAGACATTTAACATGACAATAATCCAAATTGCCCGCGTAATTATTATCAGGTTCAAGAACATAAGGATCATTAAAGTCCTCACTACGGCATTTTGAGCCCTCTTGTGCAACTCGTATTGGTTCATCGTGATCAGTACATGCTAAAAAATTAGTTTAACCCCTAATGGGTATAAATAAAAGTTTAATGACTCAGTGTGGCTAAGCAAACCCAAAATTGTTATTATAAACACCCACTGACGGGTTATCTTACATTTATAAACGCTAAAAAACGGTAAGATAACCAAACTTTGGTAAGATGATAACTAAAAGCGTAGGCGGAAACGCTTAAAAACTTTTTTTTCTGGTAAGATACTCCAATTGCGGGGTTTTTGGGAAGATAACCCGACTTAGGATTTTTTGGTTAGATAACCCAATTTAGCGTTTTTTTTAATTTCTCTTTTTCACAATAGAACTCATTACATCACTAACCAACATAAATAAACGAAACATTTGAACAAAGAGGTGTTAAATTACCTGAATTTTTGTTAAGATACGTAGGTAGGATGAAGGCGGAAAAGTTGCCGCGAGAAAATTGTTAAGTTACGTGATTTTTGTTAAGTTACGTCAATTTTGTGAAGTTACATGGCGTTAAGTTACGTAGACAGGCGGTGTACTTGAAATCCCTTAGATTTCGTAACCTTTGCGAATAATAAGACGTAGTCGTAGATAAGACAATTATCTGCAAGACAACTGGAGACATAGACATATAAATAATTTTTTCATTTGTCGAATAAGGAAATTGTTCGCAATTTCTTTTAACATTATAGACATAGGAAGCTTGCAGATAATTATCATTATTAATTAATTATCATTATCTGCAAGCTGCCTATGTCTATAGTGTTGAAAGAAATTGCGAACAATTTCCTTATTCGACAAATGATAAAATTAGATACATGTCTATGTCTCTAGTTGTCTTGCAGATAATTGTCTTATCTACGACTTCGTCGTAGATAAGACATTATTAATTACGAAGAAACATATCGGCCTAATCTTTCAGTTACTTCTCTAATTGTATGAATGTCCGGGAAAGCTGTCATATAAGATCATATATCTCTATAATTTTTTTGTTTTTCGAACACAGTTAAAATATATTTTGAAGTCGGCCATTTGTAGCATTTTTAAGAAAAAAAAATGATCGAAATGAATCAGAAGCGAAGAAGCACATAATCTATAATCGCACTTAAATTGTTCTAGACTTACAAATAAATGATTTGTGTATACAAATTATAACAAAAAACACGAATTGAGCAATACTTTCGAGTTACATAACCCCTATTTCCCATTATCCTGGATTTGCCTACGCAATTTCAACCATACGCCTACACAATGTACCGTTATCTTGGTAACATGACCCTATTTTCCGTTAACTTGGTTCAATTTAGCCCCAAACTTTCCCAAGATCAAGGTACATCTGGTGTATACGTATTAAGTGTATATTCTGTCACACAATCACGCAAAAACCACAGAAAACACATTCATTTAACTAAGGTAAATTATTTCCCCGTTTCTATGGCCAAAAATATATCTGAAAACCAAATTTCGGAGATTTCTAAGGACTCTTTCAAAATTCAACATTTTTCACAGGGCTTATCTGATGGTCTTTGGAGATTGCAATAGTTTGATTTGACAAATGAATATAAGGGCAAAAAATACACCAGCAAATTAAATTTGAGCTAAATCTGACGCCTTTTGAAAATTTTGGTACCCAAATGGCCCATGATATGGGGTACTTCCCATAATGGTACTCACAAAAACAAAACGGTGAAAAAAAGCTCTCGTTTCAAAATTGCATCAATTTTAGGCGGGAGTTATCATTGGTGTAGTATTGATGATTGTAAGGTTACAAGACATTCCTCATCATACTTATGCTTACCTGCTGAACAGTTCTCTTCATCGGAGCCATCGGCGCAGTCAGGATCACCGCCATCACAGATCCAAGATTTTGGTAAACACTTTGTTTTATCAGCACATCCAAACTGATCAGCAGTACATTGCAGCTCTGAAAATAGTTATCATACATAGTTCAAAAATGTATATTTTCATTAAGTGATAACATTAAAACAGCCTAATCCCGGGTTCTGCAAATAAGACCCACGCCGAGATCTAGGTCGATTAGCTAATACGCAAGATACTATTTTTATTTTAAACAAACAAAAGTTCAACTGTGTTTTATAATTTCAATAAAAACTTGATTGATTCGACTATTTTCTTATCAAAAGCATAAAAAATGTGATGAAAAACTACCGCTACCAAAAACTACTAAGTTCACCAACGAAAACTATTATTTGTCATCACCGTCAGCATCATCGCCGTCAGCATCATCACCGTCAGCATTATCACCGTCGACATCATCACCGTCAGCATCATCGCCGTCAGCATCATCACCGTCAGCATTATCACCGTCGACATCATCACCGGCAGCATCATCGCCGTCAGCATCATCACCGTCTTAAATTATTTTCAAAAAAATATTTTCAAAATTGGCCGAGCGTTCCTAGTATACCGTGTCCCCTCTTTACAAATGCGGGATTATAAAGAGGGCATAAAGGAGAGACACACCGGTTCCAAATAGAAAAGGGAAAATTAGTCTTTGAATCATCTTAAAATATGCCGACAAGGTATACTACAAACGCTCTCTACAAAAAGTAAGTTTTTGCTTTATTTAAAATCCGTTAGCCATTTTACTTTAACGTTAACCGTTAACGCAAAATATTGAGGAAAAGTGTTCCAATCAGGCTTACAAAATCACAGAAATCACAAAATCAATCACAATCACGCAAAAATCATGAGTACCCTTATGGGGTTTTTCCCATAAGGGTACTCACAAAAACAAAACGGTCAAAAAAAAGCTCTCAAAAAATGAGTCGACACCTGTTTCAGCGATTTTTGATAGTTTTTCGTCTTATGTCGAAATAAGCTGCCGGAAAAGTTTCTCTATTTACAGGATTTTTTGTAAATCATTCTATAGACTACACCGCCTGTCTACGGAAGTTAACGCCCCTAAACTTAACAAAATTCCCGTAACTTAACAAAATGCTGGGAACTTAACAGTCATCTCGCGTCAATTTTTCCGCCCACACACTGTCTGCTAAATTTAACAAAATGCCCGGAACTTAACAAAATGCCTGGAACTTAACACCTTTTTCCTCCAGGTTTTGTTAAGTTTCGGAGACAGGTGGTGTATAACCTTACCAATTTTCAAAGAAACGATTTTCGCCAATTTTCCACAGAATTTTTCGGTCGTTTGACCCACAAGTTTTATTGTCTTGATTATTTTCTCAATTGACAAATGTTTTTTTGCGTCACTTTTTCTTCTATAATGAATGATGATATCATCCATAGCAGAAACAATGTAAAATTCTAGAAAAAAAGCCTATTTACCCGGAACTTAACAGTTTTGTCTGTTTTGAAAAAAACCTAAATGCCTTAAACTTAACAGTTTTTGCCAACTGCTTTTCGACATTTCCTCCTACGCACTGTCTGCTAAACTTAACAAAATTCCCGGAACTTAACAAAATTCCCGGAACTTAACACCTTTTTTCCCTAGCGCTTTTTTAAGTTCCGTAGACAGGTGGTGTATAGTCTTTTGGAGACGTCTGCGAACTTTATCATAGTTTCCATCGAATTCGTCGTATTTACTTACCCTATCAATCGTATTGTTCTTTTTGATTTAAAGCTTAACAAGGCCACAAGGGCGTTTGGTGCAAATTTTCACCAATGTCCCCCTACGGGTTAAATGCCACTTTGGACCCTTCGGAGTTAAACTATAATCATTTGAGAACGTTTTTATTGATAAAGAACCAATTCAACCCTTCCCACTGGGAGTTACTCGAAATTATTACCTGGCGGCGCTGACCAGGCTGACCAGGATGACCAGGATGAGTCAGCAGAATCATCGTTGTCAGAGGCAACATTAATAATATCATTAATAACATCATCATCTAGAATGTATATAACTTAATAGTGTCCGATTGGCATTGTTTCACAAAATAACATTCTGGATCTCAGTCCATTTGTTTTCTTATTATTTTGGAAAAATTGGTCAGGTGACCCCATGACTTCACGGTAAGAAGTAGAAGGGATAAGTACGTTCGTATTATTTTTTTGTAGATTATACGCAAAAAGTAGGCTAGTGTTTAATTTTTGAATACAATAGGCAGGTTTTACCGGAAGTTGTTAGTTTAAAAGTAGCGGAGGTTTTGTCATATGAGTTTTGGAGGTTGTTTCAATATTTTTGAGAGTCATTTTAAGGTTTAGCACTAACCAAAAGCAATACAAATATGAGCTGAGACTAACAACTTCTAGTTCTTTGCGCAATTTTAAAATTTTACTGATCGATTGACCGAAGTTCAATATATCGAGTATAATAATTGATTACCTGCCGCAGTGTCATCAATGTCAGAAACACCATCATCTAGAAAATATAACTTATTTTTGAATAAAACTAACTCTGCGTCGCCACATAGTGAATGAATTCATCAACCATGGATCCAAAACGCATTCATGGTTTAGTTTTGCGTCTTCGGAAATTTTTTGTCAGCTCTAAACTTAAAGATCTTACATAGTATGTACTATATTTTTCTTTTTCTTTTCATCGTACTACCGGTTGAGTTTTATGAAAATCGGCCGCGCGTTCCTAGTATACCGTGTCCCCTCTTCACAAATGCGGCATTTTAAGAGGTGAGAAAAGTGGGACACCCCAGTTCCAAATAAAAAGGGAAAATAGGGAATATAAAAAATATTTTACATTTCATTTTCTTTCCGTCGCGTTTAGACGCACTTTGGGATTTCTTTGTTTTTGTATGAATATTTATAATATTAAATAGACTTCGCTATAACTAATTTGTCTAAGTGAGTAACATTTATTTTGTATTGTAAAGGATAATTTATGAAAGACCCCATTTATCAACCCTGACCATTTTAAAATTCATATTTTCGACACTAAACCACCAAATGAAGTCTTTATGTAGATTCTGATTCACAATACATAATAATTTCTTATTCGAGCTTTTTTCTAAACTATTTGTGCATGACGTTCACTTACCACATTCTGCTTGGGCACAGGATAATTCTTCCCATTCCGACCCACCAAGATGGTGGCATTCCTCGTAATGTGTACAAGTCCTAAAACGAAGTTTGACGCAATCGTCGCCGCTCGATTCGCAGTCACCCCAAGCGCCAAAGTCGGTCCAAATTCCTTAAAATAAATATTAACATAATCAGAAGAAGCTTATGTTAACTCTTAGAGGAAAGGAGTTTTTGGGAACCCGTAGGGGGAAAATGTGTGTGAATAAACACCCACTTACAAAATTCACAATAATTCGGAATAATTCAAAAAAACTGGTAAAGCCGAGTTGTAGAGCTCGTCAAACTACGTAGATCTGACTATTCAGAAATTGATTTGGGTCACCAAGGCCCCCTAGAGTGCGGTTTGATATCTCCNAGGGCGTTTGGTGCAAATTTTCACCAATGTCCCCCTACGGGTTAAATGCCACTTTGGACCCTTCGGAGTTAAACTATAATCATTTGAGAACGTTATTATTGATAAAGAACCAATTCAACCCTTCCCACTGGGAGTTACTCGAAATTATTACCTGGCGGCGCTGACCAGGCTGACCAGGATGACCAGGATGAGTCAGCAGAATCATCGTTGTCAGAGGCAACATTAATAATATCATTAATAACATCATCATCTAGAATGTATAACATAATAGTGTCCGATTGGCATTGTTTTACAAAATAACATTCTGGATCTCAGTCCATATGTTTTCTTATTAATAATAAGTTATTATTTAGGAAAAATTGGTCCCATGACTTCACGGTAAGAAGTAGAAGGGATAAGTACGTTCGTATTATTTTTTTGTAGATTATACGCAAAAAGTAGGCTAGTGTTTAATTTTTGAATACAATAGGCAGGTTTTACCGGAAGTTGTAAGTTTAAAAGTAGCGGAGGTTTTGTCATATGAGTTTTTATGTATATTTTCATTAAGTGATAACATTAAAATAGCTTAATGCTGGGTTCTGCAAAGAAGACCCACGCCGTGATCTAGGTCGATTAGCAAATAAGCAAGAACTATTTTTATTTTAAACAACAAACAAAAGTTCAACTGTGTTTTATAATTTCAATACAAACTTGAATGATTCGACTATTTTTTAATCAAAAGTATAAAGAATGTGATGAAAAACTACCGCTACCAAAAACTACTAAGTTCACTAACGAAAACTATTATTTATTATCACCGTCAGCATCATCACCGTCAGCATTATCACCGTCGGCATCATCACCGTCTAAATTTTTTTTTTACAAATGCGGCATTATAAAGAGAGCAGAAAGGAGCGACACACCGGTTCCAAATAAAAAGGGAAAAATTAGTTTTCAAATCATCTTAAAATATGCCGACAAGGTATACTACAAACGCTCTCTACAAAAAGTGAGTTTGGTGCTTTATTTAAAATCCCGCTTTATTTAAAATCCCGCGTAATTATTATCAGGTTCAATAACATAAGGATCATCAAAGACCTCACTACGGCATTTTGAGCCCTCTTGTGCAACTTGTATTGGCTCATCGTGATCAGTACATGCTAAACAATTGGTTTAACCCCTAAAGGGTATAAATAAAAGCTTAATGACTCAGTGTGGCTAAGCAAACCCCAAATTATTATTATATACACCAACTGACGGGTTATCTTACATTTATAAACGCTAAAAAAACTTCAACAAAATAGAGAGCTTTTATTGAAATCTTTTTTTTTATCACTCAATTTTTAGGTTAAAAAATTTTTTTATCCCCATTTTTTCGATTTTTCAATATTAATTGAGTTCTGGACCTATTGTTCAAAAAACTCTCTATTTCGTGAATTCCCTTGGTATTCAAAGCATTTTGCCGAAAAAACGAAATCAATCGCGTGAAAACTCTGAAAGCCTATAGAGTTTGAAATATGTATTTTCTTCAACTTCACGCCCACGTAGTGGCGCTACGTGGGTGGTTATGGTGTCGATCATTTTCTCATTCGATACTTCAAACATTTCTTAATACGCCTGCAAAAGAAATTAGTAAAATTAATGGTGAGAAATTGCTTTTATAGCGTTTTCCCGTGAAGTAAAGTTTGTGAACAACGCTATAGACCCGTCCTCAATTTTCTCGCGGCAACTTTTCCGCCTACGTCCTACCTACGTAACTTAACACAGATCACGTAACTTAACAAAATTCAGGCAACTTGACACCTCTTTGTTCAAATATTTTGTTAATTTACGTTGGTAAGTGGTGTACTTGGTTCTATTGTGAAAAATAAAAATTAAAAAACGCTAATTTTTCGCCGAAAAAACATTTTGGTACGTAATAATGGCCAGATAACGGCGCAGGGCGTAGGCGGACTGTCTGGAAATTTCTCGGCCAAAGACGCCAGATAAGAGCACGAGCGGGGAATTGCGCAATACGGTATTTCCAATACCCTATTGTTATTATTGAATGAGAGACCGGCCAGATAACAGCACGAGCGGGGAATTGCGAAATACCAAATATTTTGAACGCTCGGGCCAAAAAATTTAAGGTCCGATCATATTACTCATTATTAAACTTACGTTAATTGAACTAAAAATACCTTATAAGTAGGTTTTATTATCATAGCTTATTTGGGAAAAAGTGACCGAATAAACCAAGGAGTGAACAAAATGATTGGATTAATCTCTTTAATTAAAATTTTTCTGTTCAAATAATTTTAACAAAATTTAAATAAAAATTTAAGTAAAAGTTAAAAAAAATTACATAAAAAGAGTATACGATTTTTTTTTTTGAAAATTTCCGGCCAGATAACGGCGCAGTGCGTAGGCAGAGTAGCTGGAAAATTTTTCCTTAAAATTCCGGCCAAATAAAAAAACGAGTGGGAATTCCGGCCAGATAACGGCTGGCCAGATGACGGCGCACCCGGTGTATTATCTTACCAAAGTTTTTTAAATTAAATGCCACTTGGGACTCTTTGGAGTTAAACTCTATAATCATTTGAGAACGTTTTTATTGACGAAGAACCAATTCAACCCTTCCCACTAGGCGATACTCGAAATTATTACCTGGCGGCGCTGACCAGGATGACCAGGATGACCAGGATGAGTCAGCAGAATCATCGTTGTCAGAGGCAACATTAATAATATCATTAATAGCATCATCATCTAGAATGTATAACATAATAGTGTCCGATTGGCATTGTTTTACAAAATAACATTCTGGATCTCAGTCCATTTGTTTGCTTATTATTTAGGAAAAATTGGTCCCATGACTTCACGGTAAGAAGTAGAAGGGATAAGTACGTTCGTATTATTTTTTTGTAGATTATACGCAAAAAGTAGGCTAGTGTTTAATTTTTGAATACAATAGGCAGGTTTTACCGGAAGTTGTTAGTTTAAAAGTAGCGGAGGTTTTGTCATATGAGTTTTGGAGGTTGTTTCAATATTTTTGAGAGTCATTTTAAGGTTTAGCACTAACCAAAAGCAATACAAATATGAGCTGAGACTAACAACTTCTAGTTCTTTGCGCAATTTTAAAATTTTACTGATCGATTGACCGAAGTTCAATATATCGAGTATAATAATTGATTACCTGCCGCAGTGTCATCAATGTCAGAAACACCATCATCTAGAAAATATAACTTANTACGCAAAAAAAACACCGTCAATCGAATTTTCTCGAAAAGTTGAGGGAGGGTCACCAATACCCGTTTTGCCCTACGGGGCCTCCATATGCCTTAAATCGACGAAAAAACACGCTGCGTGTCTATATACACGCACTTCCCCTTGGGAGTTAAAATTTCATAGTGAAATCATTTATTTCTTTAAGTCAAAGGCTATGGTTTATAGCTACTGTAATTGACAGTTGAGCTTTTTGGTTGGAATACATTTCGACAGCTCGCAATGAACTCTGCTCCTGGTGAAAATTAATGAAAAATAAAAATGTGCGTACCATTTGGATAAATTTTGTAAACTTGATACGGTATGGATATCTCCGGCGTGTAATCGCATTTTATACCACTTTCTACTCCGTTCATAACTTTAGCAGCGGTGACCTTGCTTTTGAACCAACATCTTCCGTTGTAGTACACCCAAGCTCGGCACCTTTCCAAATCATAACACTGATCCGCACAGTTCTTTTCGTCACGAACTCCGAAATCACTTAATTATATTCAATCAAATTACAAGTAACATTTCCTATCTCGAAAGTGTTACGATTCTAGTAACAAGTNATTCCGTGACTTCTCAACTCTGAAAAGGCAGAAACCAGAAAAGGCAGAAACATCAAAACGCAGATTTTTTTCGGCGTCCATTGCTTCATTTTTTTAAATACGCCACCTAACCTTTTGGAAAAAAGATGTTAATTCATGTGCAAATTGTTAAGTCAAATGCAAACTGTCAAGCCACATGGATAGTGCGTAGGCGCAAATGCTAGAAAAAAAAGGACAAAAAAAGTGTTAATTCAACTGAAAACTGTTAAGTCAAATGCAAACTGTTAAGCCAAATGGTGTTAAGCCAGATGGTGAGGTGGTGTACAAACCATTCATGCAAACGTGGAGGGTATGTGAGCAGCGATATGGTGCCCAAAGTACAATTAAATGTAATTTCATGGGATAGAACGTCTAGGATACTGTTTTTAGGGTGACCAACGATGCTTAAATAAGGGACAGATGCTTTAACCAGCATATAAGAGAGGGTTTTTCAATACCTTAAAGCGTTTGCTATTATGCTTTACAGCTGAAATATTCGAAATCAAAATAAACCGCTCAGATAAACGCAACTTACGTATAACGCTCTTCCAGAGGGTTGCCAGGAAGATCAGTATTCAGATACACTTGCATTTGTTCGCGTCCACATGATCCAGATTCTAAAACAATCAAAACATTTTAATTTGTAATTCCTTTTTATTTGAAATTTGCGGCGAAACAATCGAACTTCCAATTAGAACATTGTACAGTTAATATCACACATATCTTGTCAAATTGGGCCGACTAAATCATTATGG
>SCLG01000050.1:1237712-1260914 GCA_004367875.1 Oikopleura albicans
AAATGTAGTTAAATGTCTACTATTTAGGCAGACATATCGCAAATTCAATGGAATGGCAAAAACAAGGCATTTACGGGGATTAAGTGTACATTTTCAACTTTTTTGCAACTTGGCGGGATTCTTGGACCATCACAAGTGCGTCTTCCCAGCACACTTAGCGTCACAGAACTTTGTGGTGAATTTAATAAGACAGGTACAACAAGTTTTCAGAATAAAAGTTACGAGAAGAAAAAATAAGGTCTGCGGAGCGAAAAAAATCGCAAAAAAACTGTAAAAGCCACTTTGTAGGAAATCAAAAGTTAGCATTTAAAGTTTTTGTCCGTTTGTGCCCAAGTTCAACCGATGACGTCATAGTTGCTGAAAAGGGGGACCTACAAAGTGGCCTACAAAGTGGCTTTTACAGTTTTTTTGCGATTTTTTTTGCTCGGCAGACCTTATTTTTTCTTCTCTAATTTATTCCTAAATATGTAAGACATATAATTTGAATGGCTTTTTAGTTATGAAGACCTTGAGTATTTCTTTAATAATAGTTATAAGTTCATGAATTTCATCTTCTAAAATGACGAATTTAGAACACCCTGTATTAGATGCCTGTTTTGGTAACAATTGCACCGAATCCCAAACATGCGTCTCTCTTGATGACACTAATTATGAATGCCAAACCAGTGAGTTTTACACTATTCTCTTTTTTTGCAAGACTTCTTGCTTTTTTCGAAAATTCAAGTAAAAATAATAACTGGCTGATTTTATATAGAATAATTATTGTCCGCAGAAGACCTCAATTTTCTCGTGCTGCCAATTTTGATTGACCGCGGTATCATAGCAACGCGAAAAAACACATAACGATTTCTTCCTTTTTTTCTGCTTAGCCGCTTCCAACCTGATTTTATAAAATGCCGTTTCGTATTTTTTTTCTTGATTTTTTTGACAATATTTAAATTGTTAAAAAGAATATATTGTTAAATGTTTTTTGAGAACGTAGTCTTTTTTGATCTGAATTTGGCGGAAAGATTTTCTTTGCTTTCAAATTAAATAAAAGTTTATGTAAACGCAACGGAAAGTTCCAAAATCGTGTCCCAGTAATATTTTCAGGTCCAACCGTTCAGGGGTTAAGTACTTCAACAGCCGTACTTGGAACAGCTCTTGTTGGTACAGTGGCGGTCGCGGCCGCTAAAGGAGGTGCTTCGGCGGTAAATGCTGCCGCCACAATGGCCCAAACGGCAGGAGAAGTTTCAAATACAGTGTCGCGAGGAGCCATGGCTGTCCAGCAAGGATTTTCCAAATTTGCCGCTGGGTTTGGGGAAGCCCATATGTACTACTGGCAAGCTTGTTCGACATTTGATATAGGCAAATACATGTTTTCGAAAGCAAAAGGCCTGTATGTCAAATTTGGTGAGTTTTCCAAAAAAAAAACCTTTACACATTATTAAAATTATTTTACGAATAGCAAATACGCAAAAATTTAAAACAACTTTGGGCGAATATATGGAAAACGGCGCGGTTATTGAGGGCAGTGATGTTCTACTGAGCGATATGCAATTTGCAGTTACGGCTGAGTCAGGAATTAAAATTGCCCTTTCAAAGACTAATCCGATTGATAACTGTTGGGAAATCGTCATTGATCAACAAAAATCCCTTATTCGCAATCAACAAAACGGCCCGAACCTGGTTGAAAAAGAACACAAAATTAAAGCATTTGAAAAGGTTAAATTTAGGGCATGTACAGTCCTTACTTCAAACAAGGACGTTTTGATTCTCCCAAATAGCCTTGCCAAAGCTCACCTTAGCACACCCTAGCTTACCTTAGCTCACATTAGCTTACCTAAGCTGACCTTAGCTCACCTGAGCTTAACCGTGCTTACCCAAGTTAACCCTAACTTACCTTACCATGGCCTACCCTAGCTAACCTTAAACTAGCTAACCGTAACCCTAGTTAGGCCTAGCTAACCTTAACTCGCCCTTAACTTACCTTACCTTGGCCTAGCTTAGCCCACTGACCTCAAGTTATGTTCATAACAATCATATAATATGAAAATTTGACGCTGTAACATTTCAGGGCAACTACGAGTTTGTGTTCAAAATGATGAAAGACAAAATTGGGTTGTTTGCCCTGGATGGTGCGCCAGTTTTAACGTATTACGAGTTCAACGCAGACGGTATACAATTTCTATATATCGCCACTCCAATAAACGAAACTGGAAATTGGACAATTGAATCATCTCCAGGTATGATTTCATTTGAATTTTTTGGGGCCAAAAATGTGCACTAAACGAACTAGTGTTCGACATTTAACATATTTGTTGAACAGAAGCGACGAACAAAGAGATCAAAAACTTTGACAAGAAAGATGAAGATGAAAGAGAAGAGTTGTAAAATAAATTTTTACCGTATATTGTACTTAAAGTCAAAAACACATCATTTCTGACAAAATTGTATTAAAACAGCTTACGTAACGCGTTCGTTTCAAAATTTTACATAACTTACAGCTTCCTAAGTAGACGATGTGTACGTTGAGATTTTCGCGGTCGTTATGGGAGCCGTTACCTGTTTTTCTCGCACTTATTAAACACGCGACCCTTATTAATCATACTCAGGATTAGGCAAGTTTGTTCTTGTAACTTCAGATTTATTTTTTGCTGTTATATATAGTTGATTACTTCAACGACGAGTCAAGCTCTTACGCAAGTTATATGACTCAATTGTAGAAAAAAATTTATAAATTTGGTTTTCCACCATTGCCTCATAGCCTATGAGTCATAGGACCTAGTCCCGGACAGTTAATATCATTTTTCGCTGACCATACTGTATTTAAATATTCTGGGCCTATAGCCTGGGCTATAGGGCTTACTTGTTTGAAAAATTTTTTGGCCATATTGTAGTAGTAGACCTCAAAAAGTTAGTAAGAAACTATGTGAAAATAAAATTCATAAAGAGTCTGAAGCGTACTCTAAAATTTTTCGAAGGTCAATTTTATTTTGCCCTTCGAAAAATCCTAGAGCCCTCTTAAGACATTTTATGAGTGTCATTTTTATACTTTTTCTTACTAACTTATTGAGCTCTACCATAATACCAAAACAAGTTTTGAATAAGTAGGCCCACAATAATTAATTACAGTATGCTCCGCGAAAAATGATATTAACTGTCCGGGACCGGGTGATATCGGATGTAACCAATACTGTTTAGACAATACGACCCGTACATTCACATTCGTTATTTTGGTTGATGAAAATTTAGGAACAAAATATTTATTCAGATATTGTATTTATAAACGCATATCGCGACAGATTAGGACATGATAGTGTGTGTTCATCAAATATAAAATTATGTACAAGATGAATGACTTCAACCAACGCGTGCATTTATTCGGTTAACTCTATTTCGATGTTTTCGGATTTTTCGCATTTTGTTTTGTCTTTTTGGCATTTTCTCTACGTTTTGAACCTTTTCGTCTAATTTTTCGAGCACAAAATTGGTGAGCGATTGAGAGGCCATTTCGGGCGCAAATCGCTCGTTTTCCGGCAGTTCAATTTTCGCAATTTCTTCGGCGCTATCTAGAGCTGCTTCCAGGGCTTCTTCTAGATCTTGCTCGAAGGACTCCTCCAAAGCTTCTTCAATATGCGAAACTTTTTTGTCAATTTTGTCGAAAATTTCATCGATTCCAGCCGAATTTCGGTTCACATACTTTTCTATTGGTTCGGCAATTTCATTGCTTTCGACAGTGTCATCGTTTTCGACAATTTCATCATTTTCGACAATGTCGTTATCGTCAATTTCTGCCCATGCATCGCTCGATTCCGCAGTATCGGTTACTGCTGGATTATTGAAATCAACCCGAGAAATTGTTTTTTGTTGTAGCTTTATAGGCTCGGACATTTCATTAACAATCAAATTTTGATTGATTGGCCGGGCAAATGGCGGATGAGGGTTATTTGCGGGACTTTCCATTTCTTTGTTAGACATGAATCCTTCATTTTCGGATGAAAAATAAACTGAACACCCTATCTGGGACAGGGGTCAGCACATTTGATGTTTTTTCCGACCCGACCCGACCAAAAACTCGGGTCTCGAAATTCGGTTCAAAAAACTCGGGTCTAGATCCGAGCAAAAAAAAATAGCTACCCGACCCGTGTCCTACCCAAGTCGGGTACGGGTCTACTCGGGTAGGAGATCGGGTCGGGTACGCGAGTGCCGACCTCTGATCTGGGATCTTTTATCTGTTTCAAATCTTGTTATACGGTCCCGTTTTTGTTCCTATGGACCATAGGCTATGGTGTCGTTAAAAATATGCAGTTAAGGGTCATTTGGGTTTTTCTACCCAAATCATTTTTTAAATTAATCATTTCATCACTTTATTTTTCACCGCCTCCCTATATTTGGAACGTATCCCGGTTTGCACATTTTATCGGTCGAATTCCATTTAAATTTCGGGATGGCCGGTGGCCTTTCGGATTCAATTTCGGCGACGCATTGGGCCAGTGATTTATGGTGTCCGGCCATCCAGCCAATTTTCGACTTACCGAATAGACTCTTCACTGACCGGGCAGTTATTTCCTCCAATTGCCAGAAATCTAGATCATGAAGGATAACGTCGACCATGTGGAATCGAATATTGAAAAAATTTGCGTGACCATGGAACTTTGTGCTCTGAATACGAAAAAAAAAAAATTAAAATTTCCAATCAAATTTCGAAAAGGGGTTACTGGTAAAAGAATTTTTCCACAAATATTCCTAAATCCACGACTTCTTAATTAAATGGGGTTGATTTGTCAAAATATCTATCTTCGTCTAATAGGTTGTTAATTTGTCTGATTGATTGTGTACTACTGAATGTGTATGTAACTAAATTGTCAAAAAGGTAACATGTATTTCTCCAAAATTTATAAGAATCAAAAGGCTCAGTTTTTGATTTGCTACACCTACACAGTTTAGGTGGCATCGCGGTGTTGAGGAGAAATTCTTTTGGGGGAAAACTTATTTCAACAAAACCTTTTTCGGAGGAACATTTTCATGGAAAAAGGTTCTGTTGTTTAAACTTAAATTCGACAGCTAGACCCAATGTTCAAAGTCATCGCAAATTTTGTTGCGATGGCGTTGGTCCATTTTTTCTCGCATTGGTCGACTGGCTAGACCTAGCTCGGTATTTTCTTCAAAAATTTCATTTCCGACAAATCGTTTTTTTTTATTTTCTTCGAAAAAAGTTTTCTTGCATTTGCTCCGAAAATCTTTTTTTATGTTTTCTCCGAAAGACCGCGGTGCCACTGGGCCAGTTTAGGCTATACTGGATAGGTGTACAAAACGCCAGAAACTCTAGAAGTCACAACAAACATTCTTGGGCTTCCTTCTTATGGTGCTTTTACTATTTTTGTGGCAATGTCTACATTATTTTGTTTTAGAAACCGGTCTAGGTCATGCAAACCTGAAATTGAAGAACCGTACTGCTACAATCCTCTTCCTCGTGGCTACTCACGAAATCCATGTCAAGCGATAAAACAGAATTCTTAAAATCTCCAGAATTTGGCACAATTTGTTTTGGAATGACCAAAAAAAGTGTCCAGCCTTTGGAGTAATTGATGTCAACATCCGAGTGATAATAGCGCAGGGTGAAATGAACAGCGTTTGGGCTGACTCAAACACGGATCGAAAAAGAGCCGAAAAACACAATTTATTGCAATTATTTTCTCGTCCAAATCACACACATGACCAAGAAAGCCATTAAAAATCACGATGAGCTTTTGCAAAAATCACAACATCAATCTAATTCAGTTAGTTCCCTAATGATAGTAATGGAGAACTTACAATTATAATCGCGCAAAATCACAAACCTGACGTTTTCTTTTTGTATTTGAATTCACCCCTAACCAGTTATGTTAACAAAGTTTACCTGATCTGAACAGAAAACCTCGATTCAAATATAAAAACAGATAACTCTAAATTTTATTATCTTAGCAAATTACCTCTAAAGTATAATTTATACCACTTAACCAGTTATCTTAACTAGAAAAAGTGCTCAAAATTGTTAAGTTAGTTGAATTTTGTTTAGATAATTGTTTAGATAACTAGGACGTTTTGTTGGTAATTATAAATTGCGATATATTTGGATCAAAAACAGTGTTCATGTAACCCAACTTTTTCAGATAGCTGGTGTTAAGATAACTGGTAATGGGGTCTTTTTTAACACACAAGCAATTTTAAAACGTTTCCGCCTACGCTCTACTCAATTATCTTAACACTTTTTGAGCAATTTTGTTGAGTACTATTGATTTCGATCCCTAGACTGAACTTATGGCGGCCCGCGATTTGCCCCAATGAAGATCATCATATTTGGGACATTTTGATTTTGAGATGCAAGTCTGCTTTTTACCGTCTTGCCATTGCCAACCGCAACCACGAGAATCGCAATTGCACTCCACTTTGAAAAATGAACGGTTATCCGTACTCGAATAATAACTTTCTTTTGCACATTGTGTTCTCTATGAATAAATATGATTACAATTGATAAAATTAACTTTGGCGTTGATGTGACGACATCAAAATATTCCGAACGATTCAATTTGTTAACTCCCAGGGAGAAGTGCGTGTAAATAGACACGCAACTTGTTTTTTNTTTTTTCGTCGATTTAAGGCATATGGAGGCCCCATAGGGCAAAACGGGTATTGGTGACACCCCCCTCAACTTTTCAAGAAAATTCGATTGACGGTATTTTTTGGGTAGGTTGGGGATTTCAAACAGCTCTCTAGGGGGCCCTGGTGGCCAAAATCAATTTCTTAAAAGTCAGATCGACGTATTTTTACAAGCTCTACAACTTGGCTTTACCAGTTTTTTTAATTATTGCGAATTATTGTGAATTTTTAAGTGCGTGTTAATTTACACGCATTTTCCCCCTACGGGTTCCCAAAAACTCCTTCTCCCTGAGAGTTAAAAAAATTATTTTTAAGAAGTTTCTACTAGTTCCTAACTGAATTACTTTCGATTAATTCTGACTTGAACATGTTGGTAGTTAAAGTTGAAGTCCGCAAATCGACAAATGAGGTGTAGGTGGTAGAAATGGTCGTTTTTGCGGAGGTTTAAATCCGTCATGGTTAGTCAAATTAACTCCTAAATTATCATCTTTAAAACTTGGCTATAATCGTTTTTTTTTAGTTTCGATTAGCCTAATATCTCAAATATTGTAGATGGATGTCTACCAATTGCTGGAAATTTTAACCGGTTTTTCACCAGACTTCCGATTTTTCAATTTTGCTGAAAATACCGGCAATCTTTTTTTTTAAATTGAGGGGGTGGTCAATAACCGTTTCACCAAAACCGACCGTCTTACACAATAAAAAGTTTTCACCTGGGAGTTAAAACACTTAGTGAACATACCCCGTCAGATTTGTGTTCATTTCCATTGGAAACTCCTCGCGGCACGAATATTCCAGGATTCCGGGGTAAAAAGCACTTGTCAAAATCGGGACATGTTTTCTCGACGCCCAAATGATACTCCGCACAACCCTCAATGTAGTCGGATTCGCAATGCGCTTGGTATAAGTTAACTTCTTCCATACCGCGCGTTGTTGAAAAATACTTATACCCAGGTCCATAAATTTTTTTGTAAATAAATCCGCTTTTTATGCTTGGGCATTTTCGATTCCCACTGACTTGATTTGACCACCATTGACCCTCGAGGCCGTTTTTACCGGACAACTTGTAGCATTCTGTTGTTGTATTGTATTTAAGTTCCCTAAATACCGGATGTTTATTTTATAAAAGAATTTTCGCTCACCAGAAATTTGAATGAAAACTAGTCATTATTTCCGGTGCTTCAGATTTCGCTAAGAAGAAAAAAAAATAAGGAATGGACAGGTCAAATTTTCGAAAAAAAAAACTGTTTTGGCCAAAATTTTCGCCTCGAAAAGTTAGTTTTTAATATTTTTGGAAAATCACGGCCAAGTTCAACGGGTCACGTGATAAATTAAGATAAAGGCATGGTAAAGGCCTTGATTTTCCAAAAATATTTAAAGCTAACTTTTCGAGGCGAACATTTTGGCCACAACAGTTTTTTTCGAAAATTTGACCTGTCCATTCCTTATTTTTTTTCTTCTAAAATTCGGGATAATTCGTTGCATTTTGACAAAATATCCCCTACGGGTTATCATTTCAGACCTTGTGTTAAGATGCTAATAACTCACATTGGGTCTAATTCGTCCGTTGAGGGGTTATTTGGATGTGTCTTGCAATCATAACTCATATACCCATTTTCATCGTGTTTGGTAAATATGCACTGATAATATTGTCTACGTGTTCCAATTCGGAACTTTTCGCAGCACAAATCTGGTTCCGGTTCTTTCTCTTCACGCTTTGGACTACAGTCTGTACTAGCAATGGATTCCAAAAAAATAACAAAAGTTAATCGCTTTTGGGTGATGAAGTATTTTACGGTTTTTGGGGTGGAGACTGTATGTGTAATTTTATTTTTTTTTAATCTGAGCAAAAAATTTTTGACAATAAAATAACTAAGAATTTTCGTTGATTTTCGTCAATTTATCTGTAATGGGTATTATTTTTTTTTGAAATTTATATGTACTCGGGTAAAATTTAAGATTTTTAAACATTATTCCAGATTTACCAGTTTTTCAAAGTGTTCACAATGTTAATCATTTTGAAAAATTAATTTTTCTTACTTGAAAAAAATAATTTAATTTTTCTGATTTGAAAAGAAATAATTTAATTTTTCTAACTTGAAAAAAATAATTTGATTAAAATTTACGACATTTTAACTTCAAATTTTAGCAAATCGAAACCAGAAAAAGTTGAGCTATCAATTTGTGGACCGAAAAATCATATTTTCAATTAAATTTGAACTATTAATTAAACCAATTAATGAAATTTTAATTATTTTATTATATCTAGAATCCGGCCTAAACATTTTGGCGCCGATTTTGAACTTTTCGCAGCCGTCTCCGGCATTACGATTCATGTCTATCCAGTTATTTTGGCAAACACACTTTCGGTTATCGCAACGCATCCAATGGTCCGTTACGCCGCAGTCACTGTCAACACTACACTTTTGGCATAACTCACTGCCACTGACAGCTAAAGTGAAAAATAATATCAACCTCATTTATTATTTTTTTTTATTCTTTTAGCATTCGATTGTGCCAGTTGAACTATTCTTATATTTCCAGTTATGTTTATGATATTATAAAATCATATTTTTAGCACTATTATATTCAAATCATAAAAGTGCAAAAAAAGATGAACAGAAAATATGATTCCCAAAACATGATTGTAAAATTAGCGTAATAAAAATAGTGTAAAATATAATACCAGTTACCCGTATTCGTTCTACTGCATCTAAATTTCTTCGAATTTAAATGATAATTTGAACAATTGTGTACATTTGTTATAAATACACAGGATGCCCAGTTAACCGGCAGGCAAAATTTTTGGCAAAACCTGCCGGTTAACTGCAAATATGCCGGTTAACTGGTACTTGCGTAGGCGATATCGCAGAAAAAGTTCTGCCGGTTAACTGAAAATTGCCGGTTAACTGGGTGCCGGTTAACTGGTTATCCTGTGTATACCATAACATGCTTAACTCTTGGGGGTCAGCCTGTGACGATCGTCTTCACAACGGTCTATTTTCCGTCATATCTCATCAAAACGCCTCCAAATCAAAAAATGGCTGATAGATGCACCAAACAGAATTTCATGAAGAAAATTTCGAAATAAAAATCGGACAATTTTTTTCTAGAAAATCTTCCTGAAATGACTTTAGAGACATCTGATGATTTGTTCACTGGTCTAGATGGATTCATCATGCTTGAGTAACCCGTCAAAAATCTTGGCAAAGAATTGTACCCTTTAAAAATGGCCATAACGGCCTTGTATGATGATCATCAATGTCCCTCAAGAGTTATACGAACACCTGTGATCCACTGGAATTGATAAGTACAGTCCTTAATCATTTATCGGACGTTTTCGGTTCTCGAAAATAGCGTCCGATAAATGAGCATCGTCACAAAAGAGGTCATTTTTTTATTAGAATGACCCCATTTTGGCCAAAAAAGCGTCCGATAAATGGTTAAGGACTGTAACACTTTTTTTGGAAAAGTAACAGCTTTATTTTTGTTTACTGCATGTTATTTTTTTTGGGCTACATATGTTACAATTCTAGGGGTACTTTGCTAAAAACCCGTTTATGAGTACTTTCGCGACCACACCATTTGGTCGCGAATTGTTGTTAAAAATATGCTTTCGCGACAACATGGTCGCGAAATGGTGTTTAGAGTGAAGTTTCGCGACCAATGTTTGTAAGTAGAAAACCTTGTTTAAAACACCACTTCCCGACCATGTGGTCGCGAAACCATATTTTAAACAACAATTAGCGACCAAATGGTTTGGTTGCGAAAGTAATCATAAACGGGAAAATAGCCTTCACCACAGATGGTTCCTCCCTTGGCACTAAATTTTTCAAAGATTGAATATCGCAATTTAAAAAAAAACGGTGATGCGAATTCAGGGACCACTTTTTGGGCGTAGTCTGATTTGGCCCAATATAGAAAAACCAAATCAGGCTGCACCTTTTTTTTTATTTCCGCAAGTCCTTTTACATTAATTAACCGATCTTTCGAGTAGATTTGTCATTTTGAACAATTAAGCACATTTCCGTACCGCGACAAAAAATTAATAAGATATGACATTTCGACGACGGTATAATACCGTTCAATATTCATGCTGTAAACCTCGACTGATGCGAATGGCTAATTCTTATTTTGATAAAAAAAAAGAACCAACTCTATTTAAACCACATTTCTTAATTCTTCATGACTTTTTAACAAATTTGTCCGAATAAATTTGTCAAAGCATTATTTGGTTGAAACCGAGGGCGATTTAAAATGGCCGATAACAACTATGGTTATATGGAAGTCTTTGAAACATTTTTTTTTGTTATATTTATGCGGAAAAATGCCGCCGGATTTCGAGGGGGAAAATTATTTTTATTTTTGAGACGAAAAGAAATAAGTCATGACCATCAATTTTTTTCGAAAAAACTGTTTTGTCCATGCGATGTTAAATTAAAAAGTGGATTGTGGGCTAATAGCCCATTTGAAGGCCTTAAATCAAATTAATCACGTGACAGGGTGAACTTGAGCCAAAACTGGATTAGCCCACTACAATCCATTTTTTAATTGTACGCCATATGGCCAAAACACATTTTTTCGAAACAAAAAAACTTATGAATTAAGTTTCAAAGCTTTAAGAAAAGAGAGTTTGTTCGATTTTGGATCAGTCTACTCGTAGCATTCAGTGTTTGTGGTGTTTTGAAAGGATTTCGAACCAACAAGTTATTTCTTGGAATTAGTTTGAATAGTGCAAAATAAGTGGACAAATTTGTCAGAGAACTTACGAATTTACTTTTTCAAATAATCGTCAAGACGGCCATTAACTATGACTCGTAGACTATGACAAGGACCCCCACCTGGGATATGAGGGTAACGAAATACTGGTTTAGTCTCATGAAAATCGGCTGCGCGTTTCTAGAATACCGTTTCGGCATATTTTAAAATGATTTTGGCCAATAGGAGCACCTCATTGCAAAAAAAAAGAAGAAAATTGCTCTATTCTAGAAATGCTCAGCCGATTTTCATGAGACTAAACCTGTAGAAGAATGAACGATTTGATTGGTTTTAGAAATGATACACGGTATACAAAAAAACGTACTACACAAAACGGGTTCTTTCACAGAAAACGGATCTCACAGAAAATGTTTTACGAATATTTTTTGGGAAAACTCTTTCTGCGCCATGGTCGCCATATGTGAATGTTTGTTAAATCCACTAAAAGTTATGGCTGACTATAACGCTTGAGCCCTATATTCAGTTTCGGTAAGACTACCGCGGCTATAGCCGGCTTAATCTTAATTATGCTTAAACTTGTTTAGAAAAAATTACAAAATGAGGGAACACTACAACTTAACACAATCGAATACAACATTCAGAGAATATGGAGTCGGGTCAAGTAATTGATCATCCAACGTGATTGCTCGGCAGAATATCCAAAGACCTTTTATATCCAAAGCCTGTATGTCTGATAAAATGACAGGTCATGGCCGAAAGATCCATTTTTCCTAAAAGTATTCAATCGACACAGCGTTAATGTACCGGCTAATAAAATAAAACATGAATTCGCAAAAATTAACTCTCGCTCAAACTCATTTGACAAACGCATCTTTACGACGATTAGTTTCCATTTTAAATTTTTCGGTGAACTTTTTCCTTTAGCGCGGCACAAATGACATGTCTCAATATTTATTATGTTATTAGTTTTATATGAAAAACAAATGCAAAGTGAAAAAAAAATCCTGACTTTCATGAGTTAAAAACTTGGGTGACCCACACTTTCGGCCATAAAATTAAGAAATTTATTATTTTTTCCCAAATACACCAGGTGCGCGGTTATGTTAAAACCCGTTATGTTACAATTTTGTCCGCTTAGTCCGGTTATGTTACATTTTTTTGCAAGAAAAAAATTCCAGCATTATTGCCCACGCACTACGCCGCTAACGGCGCGCCGTTATGTTACAATTTGTACGAAAAAACACGTGTTGAGCAATATTTTCGATTCATGTAATCACTTTTTTCCGTTATGTTACAATTTGTACAAAAAAACACGTATTGCGCAATATTTCCCCCGTAGGATCCGTTATGTTACAATTCATAATTTTTTGGCGTTTTCCAGCAAAATCGCCTACGCACCGCGCCGTTATGTTACAATTAACTGTTATGTTACACTTTTTTCGATTTGTTTTTGTAACATAACTGCGCACCTGGTGTACTTTAGTCATCGAAAGGTCATTTAACTCATAGGGGGATGTGCGTATAAATAGACACGCAACTGGTTTTTTCGTCGATTTAAGGCTCGATTTAAGGTTTCGCCCCGTATGGCAAAACAGGTATTGGTGACCCCCCTCAACTTTTCGAGAAAATTGACGGTGCTTTTTTGCGTAGGTTGAAGATTTCAGACAGCTCTCTAGGGGGCCCTGGTGGCCCAAATCAATTTCTGAATAGTCAGATCGACGTAGTTTGAAAGCTCTAAAACTTGGCTTTACCATTTTTTCGAATTCTTGTGAGTTTTTTAGTGCGTGTTTATTTACACGCATTTTCCCCCTACGGGTTCCCAAAAACTCCTCCCCCCTAAGAGTTAAAAAACCGGAGAAAACTGAAAATGCTGCAGTTAAATGTTTTTTGTGGGCGTCAATTCGCATCAGTTTAGATTTCATAAAATTGAAAAGAAAATCTATGTAATTATGTAGAACTGGGGTAAGTGAAGATCAAGTGAAATTTGCGTTTCCACAAGCGCTCGCGGCCACAGCAGAGTAAAAAACCTCACCAGCGCCCATGTACTATTCGAAATCAACGTCCCGGTTGATTGAGTAGAAAATTTGACATTTTGCCTACGATAAACATGAAGAAAAAAAAATAACGAAAAAAAAAAAGTTCACAAATATGTAGAGAAAACAGATAAAACGAACGGGTAATTATGTCCGGAGTTATTCGAAACTCAAACAGTAATACGAAATATATAGTGACAATTGTGTGCGCAATTATCGTATTTTCATATGGAATTTATCATTTAGTAAGAGTGGAAAAGTTGAAGCAAGGATGTGCGGAAAATTGCTAGTTTTAGTTACGATTTATATCTTCTATAAATAAACAAGATGCACATTTACCGGTAATTATTGAATTCAAAATTACCGGTTATTTCTCACCAATTCATATTTACACCATTCATTTATTTTATTTAAAAACAAATAAAATCTAGTTTTCTAGTTTTAGATTTTTATTTGTAAACAACTCTAAGGACCCGTCATATTTTCCAATTCGAAAATTTCAATCAAATAAAAGTTCAAAAATTTAATCAATTGTTTTGCCTCCATATTTATGTTGCAACCATTAACAGTCCTCCCTCCTTTAAGTTCCGCGTCATTAAGTGCCGCCCATCCCTTAAGTGTCGCGTTTTAAGCGGTTTAAGTGCGGCACTTAAGGTAGAGAGGACTGTACTATGTACAGCGCAGTTATTTTACCGATTTAAGTGTGCAGTGCACACTGTGTATTTGGAAGAAATAGTTAAATTTATTGTTTCTCTAAACCGTAACAAAATATCCACATCCCATATCTCAAGCATAAATCCAGCAGGTTGGCCGAAATTGATAATATCAATGAATTATTTGACAACCTTTGGCCGAAAAGAAACAAACTAACAAAGAAAGAGCGCCACAAGCTGGACAAATTTATTTCAAAATTAAAGGTAAGAGTAATTCTTTATGTCGGTTAGCCTTCTCTTTAGAAACTTTTAACCGAACAAACAAATTGGTTCAAATCTTTAAAAAATATACCTTATATTCGTTAATTAAAACATCTACTCATACAAGACCGAACTCCTTCTTGAAGAAAGTACGTGTGACTGTCTAAACGATCCCAAAAATGTTAACTCCGGTACGGAAATACCTCCTACCGAAGCATGCCCTGTCTGTGCCGTTTGTCCCGCCTGTGACACATGTTTGCCTATATCGGCTTGTGCGCCTTGCTCTACAGAAAAACCATATCCAGAACAGGTTGAAAATACCGTAAAAGAAAGGTTTTTGTTCTTTGTTGGTGCTAATTTTTACCTAAGAATATTTCGTAGATTTTTCATTTTTAAAACACAAGTTCCAAACAATACAAAAAATACGGAAAAACATTTTCAAGTACACACGATGCGCAGTTAACCGCCACCCTCTTAACCGCCACTATTGCAGTTAACCACCAGTTAGGGGTCCCACTATTTTTCAGCGTTCCCGCCTACGCCCTGCGCAGTTAACCGCCAGTTTGCAGTTAACCGTCATTTTAAATTTACACATTTATGGGAATTTTCCATAAAGTTTGTGAAATTTTGGTGAAATATTGAACCCGAGTGATTAATTTTACTAATTTATTTCAATGATAAATGCCTGTTTTTGCCAAAATTTTCGTCAACTTACTTCGTTAGTGTTTCTGTTAATGTTTTTTATTCCGTACATACCCTTCGTTTATAACAAGCATGCCTTAACAACGCTATACTGAGGTCCTTATATAATCGAATTATGTTTTTTTTCATTTGTTAATTTCAAAGCTATACGAACATATTTAAAATTTTCGATAATTTTTCAATTACAAACTTTAGTATAAAAGCTTAAGTTAATTTAAAACTTTTAATTCAATTTATGTTATTCAAATATTCTAATTTAAGATTTTTCATATCATGGTAAATTTTCAATTGAAAATTATGAGTCATCATTTTTGAGGGTTTTCTCAAAGTGTGGAATTCTCATTGGTCAAAAGCGTTATTTGCCTTTAACCGCCACTTTGACACTATCACTCTTATTTGCAGTTAACCGCCACTTTTTCCAAGTAAATTGCCTACGCACTGCGCAGTTAACCGCCGTTTTTGCAGTTAACCGCCAGTTGAGGACGCCGCGAAGGGTGGCGGTTAACTGCGTATCGTGTGTAATAGAAAATGACTCAAATTTTTTTTCACAAAAAGATAAAAAGATTTAACAAGCCATTACATGTACTAAAAAATATTAAAAATTTTGTTTTTAAACTAACAATTTGTACAAAAAAAAAATAAACTGTTTTCGATAAAAGATTTAAAAAAAATATTTTAACGATTGTTTAAACATATTTGTCAAGGAACACACATTGGACACTAAATGACTAAATTATCATTATTAATTATATTAGATTATCTTTGAAGAAAACTTTTTTCATAAATTATATATTTTATATTACAGAAGGGTCGCTAAGTAATGTTTTTGAAAAAAACATCCCTTACTTTACAACAATTGTCCCTTACTTGGCGTCAAAAAATTTTTTCAAAAAAAAACGTCCCTTTCTTGGGAATCCCAGGCCCTTACTTTAGAAACTGTCCCGTTCTTGCCGGGCCCTTACTTGGCGACCCTTCTGTATATAAATATGTCAGACAAAAATCAGCCAAACAACAGAAAAGTAACTTTAGAAAGAAAATCTTTTCATAGAGGGTCTTAACGCTTCAAGTGCCGATTTAACGCTAAAAGAGATAGCAATGAAGCTGTTGGTGGACGATTGGACGTTTGCCGAGCCACCTCCAAATCGAATCAATTTAGAACCGACACGAAAAGAATCGGCTTCATGTGAAAGTGATCCCGCGCTAAACCCCTACATTAAAAAGCCAAAATTTAGTCGCGATCAATTTGATTACGATGTGACGCGGCAGAATTATACCACGCAAAATTTAGTCTGCAAGGAGTTAAGTCGACATGAACCTAAAATACAAACTACACATTGGATTGAAGATTGCTCGGACGTGCCGGATTTTGCCGACGTTTTGCCAAGGGTTTCAATTATTTAAAAACATAAAATCCGCAACCCACCGTAATTGAAAAGGGTAGCCAAAGATTGAATCAGAAATTAATATTAAAACCATGAACCCTTTAATATAAAACACCACCTAACCATTTGACTTTACACATTTTTTCCCGAAAAAAGGTGTAAATTCAAATGCAAATTGTTAAGTCAAATGCAAACTGTTAAGCCAAATGGGTAGTGCGTAGGTTAAAACCCTGGAAAACTTGAAACTATAAAAAAATGATATAAAACAATATAATGAACGAAAAAATCCAAAAAAATGTTATACACCGCCTGAGGGTTTCTCAGGACACTTTCTCCTTCCAAAACCGGCCTGATAAACCCTCAGGCGGCGTGGTAAACCCCAAGGGCGTAGGCGGAAATGCTGGAAAAAAAGACAAAAAAGGACAAAAATAGTGTAAATTCAACTGCAAACTGTTAACTCAAATGCAAATTGTTAAGCCAAATGGTGTTAAGTCAAATGGTTAGGTGGTGTATATTAAAACTATCCGTGGAACCTTGGGTGTAAGTTTCGAAAATTTCTGGAATTTTTTCGTGATTTGTAAAGAAAAATTTCACATTTTACAATCTGAAGTTTCACCCATTTCGATTTTCAGTATTGTTCTATTGAAAACTTTCGTATTTCTTTCTTAAAAAAACTCAACAGAGCGCAAAATCGAAAGAAAAAAAGTTTTCGAAAAACAATTTCGTGAATTGTAGTTTACGAATTTGCACCCTTTTTGTATTGATTATTTTTATATAAAGTTTTATGAGTTGTTGCTCCACGTTAATGACCATTCGGAACAACATAATTTGCCAGTCAACATTTCGTCAAAAATATCGTTCCTAAAAACAATGCACTTTTTTATGATGTTGACACCCATCAAGACCATCTTTGTGACTCACGATGTAGGAGTAGACACTTTGCGAGCAATCCGCAATTTTGTGGCCTTGGGAATTCAACTTATCCTCGAAACGGAGCCGATAGAGGAGTTGGGCCACGATAATTTGAAGTTTACTTCAGATATCGTCAGCGAAATTCCAAACTAAGGTTCGAAATTTTTTCGTATTTTTACAAATTAATTCCAGTCAAATTGGGTAATAACGACTTTATTATAAAGACTTTTATTATAAAGTATTCCCAATAAAGTCATCACTTCATGAAAATATTTTTTCATAAAATCTAGTACACCAGGTGCGCCGTTATGTTTCAAAACCAAATGAAAAAAGTGTAACATAACGGCGCAGTGCGTAGGCGATTTCGCTGAAAAACGCCCCAAAAAAAATTAAAAATTGTAACATAACGGGACGAACGGGGAAAATCTTGCGCAATACGTGTTTTTTTTTGTACAAATTGTAACATAATGGGACGAACGGCGAAAATATTGCCCAATAAGTGTTTTTTTTTCTGTTACATAACGGAAAATAGTGATTACGTAACTCAACAGTATTGCGAAATACGCGTTTTTTGTACAAATTGTCACATAACGGAAAATTGTAACATAACGGCGTAGTGCGTAGGCAAATACGCCAGAAAAATTGTCGCTAAAAATTGTAACATAACGGGACGAACGGGAATAATTGTAACATTACGGGGTGAAAGATAACGGCGCACCTGGTGTAATTCAAAAATAACAAAAGGCACGTATTTCGAATCCTATTTCAAGTATTGAAACACCGTATGTCCTAATTGCACATAATCACTTTGATTTTGATACAGTCGATGCAAATCTAGAACGAATGGTCAGAGAAGCCGACCAACAACATGCAGACAAGGGATGAAAAACAAATTACATGACACGATCTGAAATTTAACATCATTAAAACCTGCGCTTCCGTTTTTTTTAAATCATGTTGCCCTCCAGACAGTGCCACTCGGCAGTGGTCCTCAAAACTAAAGGGTCAGGTTGCGTTTATTTATTCCAATAAGTTTATAAAACCAAATTAAGTGCTGGCTTTCATTCAATTATTAGAATTATTAGACACGTCCGCGTGGGCGACTAAACCGGTATAAGCGAAATAAATAAAAAAAGTATCATATGGCACAATGCCATTGGCACTGTCGGGAGCACAGGAGTTAAATAAAAAACTGAATTTTTCACCTGATTGAATGTTATTTTTCATCCCTTGAGTAGATGTTATCACGGGCGCATTTCAAAACGAAGAAGGTCATTGGCAGCATAGGACGGTTGACTTCTTTTTAAGAACTTTTATTTTTAGTTAAATAACTAATAGTTATTAATTTTTACCGAATATTTTATTGCGACGTTTATAACAATGAAAACAAAATTACTTATTTTAGCCATCTAAAAGTTGGAAAGTCTATAAAGTGCAGTAACGCGTCGGCGGTAAATTAGTCCCAACCTTCTTGATGTGCATCTTGCTTTTCCGAAAAACATGCACATTAGGAGAGTCGTGCACATTAAAGTAGTCGCTCAACATGTTACACATGAAAACGTAAACTTTTCTCTCGTATTTTATTTAAATCCCTTGTCGAATATGTTTTATATTATGTAGTATCTATTGTAATATGTTGTTCAAAAGTGTCATAATCTTTTGAGCGTTTACAGTATCAGTGCCACAAGACGTGGGCTACTTTTGTAATCTTATACGAAAAAGACTTACTATTTTCATATTCACTTTCAGTTTTTCCAATGTCTTTATGAACATAGCGGTATTAGACCAGGTTTTTTTTTTGCATTTTCAATTCAATTTTTGTTACAATAAATACATATACAATGTATATCTAATAATTAATGCAAACCAGTTTATAAAATTACCCAAGCCAAACATATTTTGTTAGTCCTCGCTCAAAGTTGTTTTCATTATCATGTTCAAAACTATACGCTGGATTTATGGACTGGATATTACAAATCAATTCATTCCTGTATGTACTGTGATGTCTCATTTGGGCCGATTATGGTCCGGAATGAAGTACTTCAGAAAATCGACCTTATTCCGACCACTACGTCATAGGATTCAAAATGATATTAAATTTTTTTTTCGATAAGAAAGTCTTGATGAGAAGAAATTCTAAGACAAAGAATAGCCATAACAGTTAAGGCTTATGCCAAAAGTTTTGGCCAAAACTGAATAGGCTTAAGCCAAAATTACCACCATTTTTGTGTTAACTTCTTAGAATGATTTTCGACCTTTGTTGTTCTGCAACCTGGCTTTACGGATCCCTTTTACAAAAGTTCCATTTAAAATCCTCTCCAGGCTGAAGTTATCGAATTTTTCGTAACGAATGAGCACCTACGAATTATTCACTGTCCAGATTGCATGTTTTACGTCCAAAGCCCAAAACAAATCGAAAAAGATGATTTTTTACAAATTGCAGGAAAACTCTCCCTCAATCGAATACAAATAGAAAATCAAATATTTGAGTACACATGTCCAGAAGCCGGAATAACATGTAATATACAATTTTATAAAGACCAAGGTACCGGTGTCCTAAAAGTTAGTAAAGTGGCACGGTTATGTAAACCAAATCGTAACGCTCTTCCCCATATCCTGCGTTTTTTGGCCAAATCAACGGGAAAAGAAGGTAAGAAATTCGAAAAAAATATTAGTTTAGTGTACTATACCGTATTATGGTAGTTAAGGTATTTTTTAGCAAATGGCTACATATCGCAGTGATTTTCAAACAGGAAAAAACTTTTTGGTAACATTGTTTGACAGCGCGTCTAAGGCCTATATGGCCTTTTCATTGGCCCTTTTCCTTGTTTTAAAATATTTTTGTATTACTTATACCAAAATATTTTAACAGAAGAAAAAAGGACCAATAAAAAGGCCACATAGGCCTCAGACGCGCTGTCAAACAACGTTACTAAAAAGTGGTAACATTATTTTTTTTCGCGTTTGAAAATCACTGCGATACATTATGTATTTCAAACATACGATTTTAATGACACCTTTAAAGGCCTAGCCCAGCCACCATGCTGTCTCAATATTCTTACAGGAATGACCTTTGCACTCGTTAGTGAATTTGAAAGGTTCAATTTATCCTTGTGTTTGTATTGTGAAGGGCTCTACACAGTTTTTTCTCAGTTTTCGTTAATTTGAATCAAAATTGATGCAACCAGAAATGCATAGAGTTTTTGTGTCGAGCCCAAATATTGTGGACAAGTTTTGGCGGTTTTGAAAATGCCAGGCGGGCAGTTGCCGTGGGATACTGATGTTGACGCGCCGCATTATGCCAAAGATTTTCACGATGTTGTTGAAAAGGTGATGCCAGAAATTCCAGCTTATGGGTCCGTGGTTATAACAATTAAATTCTTAATGCGAGAAAAAATGTAAAAAATATCCGTAAATTACGAATCATTATATCTGGTTGCTGACCGAATATCAAAAACTACTCATCGTGTCACATGAATTAGCGTCATTTTTTATTCGTTATTTTGTAGAGCTCAACATTCAAATTGTTTCCGCGTGAAAAAAATTAATGCACTACGCCAAATTTAGCAAGATTTAACGATGAAAATGCTCTCTACCACCTAAACTACCTTTTTGAAGCCTTTATCTACAGGTAAACTACAGTCAGTGATCTCTAGATGTGCATTTCTCTTCAGATGTGTATGTCTCTCTGGATGTGCGCTTTTTTATGAAAAGTTGCGAATAACTCTACAGTATATGTGCACGTTTTTAAAGATCGATGTTTCCCAAATGTATCTCTAGATGGGCACTTTTCTGGACTTTTGTTTTCAAAATTAAAATTTTATTATTTGTGCCCAAAAACGTGTTATAAATGTATTTTGGTGAATTTTGATAAACACTTTTGGGGAAAAAATCTATTTTGAAAAACAGCCATAGTCTATGGCCCATAGAGATGTAAATAAGATATTAAATTTCGCTAATAGATTGGGACACCGCGTGGATGTTGCTACAAAAAATACTAAAGTTATAATGTAGTAGAATATAGAAAAACGCTGCGAATTCGTGTGAGACGCCGAGTATAATATAGTACAAATTCGAAAATAAAAAAGTTCGTACAAAATTTCAGATATTAAATTCAAAGTTGAAATGCTTGATCATATCGGTGAATAACCAAAGTGCAGCTTAAAATCAAGCATCAATGCTGCCCGTCATAGACCAAATGAGAACGGGGAATTAGAAGGGGGCATGATAACCGTTACTCACCAATTAACCGGCATATCAACCGACAATTACGCCAAAGCGCCGAGTAAACTCTCATGTGGCCATCAGGTTGAGAAAAATCGAAAGTTAACTCGTATGAATCTCGGTGGGCGATGGATTCCGGGTCCCGATAATCCCGGGAGATACGCGCGAGTTTACGGTGATGAAATATTGCAACATGTCATGCATGTCATTTCGAAAAAGACGACTTACGGGGATACCGCGGCGAAATTTAAAACGTTTGTTAACACTTTTTTTTATTTCGACCATAAGATATAAACTTTATACTTCCTCAGCGGCCATTTTCCGTTCGAAAAAACGCTATTAATTAGCGCCCTTTACGGGGTAAGTTTTGGACAAACTTTTTTCGTATTAACTCTCAGGGGGAAGGAGTTTTTTGGGAACCCGTAGGGGGAAAATGCGTGTAAATAAACACGCACTTAAAAAATTCACATTAATTCCCAATAATTCGAAAAAAACTTAAACTACGTCTATCTGATTACAGTTGATGTGCACACAACGCGACGGTTTTTGGGAAGTGGTCGGTGAGCACACAACGCGACACCCGACAACGCGACGGTTTTTTCTCTCTTAAATTGATACAAATTTTCAAATTTTAGTCTCCAATACGTCCAAAAATGTATTTTTAATTCAGTTTAATTAACTTATTAACGAAAATAATAAATTGCGAAAAATATTTAATAGAATACTAACTAAATGATAAACCACATTTTCAATATTTTGTACAATTTTAAGAAAAATCACGTTTTTTGTGATCGGTGCGCACACAACGCGACGGTCTGCACACAACGCGACGGTTTTTGAGAAGTGGTAGTGTCGCGTTGTGTGCACATCAACTGTATTCAGAAATTGATTTGAGACACCAGGGTCCCCTAGACAGCTGTTTGAAATCTTCAACCAACGCAAAAAATAACACCGCCAGTCGAATTTTCTCGAAAAGTTGAGGGGTGGGTCATCAATACTCGTTCTGCCCTACGGGGCCTCCATATGGCTTAAATCGACGAAAAAAGCAAGTTGCGTGTCTATTTACACGCACTTCCCCCTGGGAGTTAAAATGGCTAATTAAGTTTTTAAATGTTAATATTACGACTTATTCCATGAATTATGCATCAGTTTTGTGTAATGATTTATGGATCCACAAGTTTCTTTCCTTGTTGAGGACATGTTTGAAGTACACTATATGTGCCAAATTTCGGTCTATGGAAAACGTAAAGTACATGGACAGACAAAATTTTAATTGGTTAACCACCATGATTTATGTAGGCGTTTTGCAAAAATGACATGTCTGTTTACAAGAACATTTAATTGAGACGGTCTTAACTCAATCTATATAGTAAATACCAATGTTTGGTATAAGAAACATTTAATATTAAGATGTACGGGTGTTCCATCACATGCTTGTTTGGACAAATATCCAACAGACGGAAATATTCAATTTCGAAATGACGCGCGACGCTTGTACCCATTTACGTAGAATTCTAGTCAAAATTCAAAAATAGTCCTGTTGAACACTGTTCAGGTGTTTTCTGTCATTGTATTCCTTTAGTGTTAATTATTTCACGCTGTTCATGTTTATATTATGAAATGCCTATTTATTTGAATAAAGTTTCTCATTATGATGTCATGTGGTAAAAAATCCATAATGTGTACTACAGTCCC